>OMOW01112882.1:0-11678 GCA_900312555.1 Lamprogrammus exutus | reverse complement strand
CTAACCACCACTCTAAGATAACAGATCAAGATTTGTGTAAGGACCTCTCAGCCTGCTTTATGACCATCTAAAAGTGGTTTCCTCCGGAAGAGAATTTGTAAAGATGACTCTGGCTGAACACGCCAGACCATCTTAAAGAATCTGCCGGTGATCCCTCTCATACGGCTTTCCCCCACCGCTCTCAAGCGAAACGTCATCGCTGGGAAGACTGTGCGTCAACATCAACAGCTGAGCTACTGTGAAATCAGCTGGGACCCGACACTGCAGATCATCCGACTCATCGCTGGGTCAAGTGAGGACGTCTTCCCGCAAAGTAGAGCTGAGATCTCTCTCCTTGCTGGTCAATTCTGGCTGTGATCTGCGAGTTGGTGTCATTTAGAGTTTTGAATCAGTGCAACACCTCAAGTGGTTAAATAGGTTTATCATAGCGTTAAACCTTTTTCCCGGTAGTTAATTTTATCTCTCCACCATAATTCACCATCGCTCATTCTTCATTGATAAACACGCTATTTAGACTCATCACAGTGTATTTGTTGATTCTACATACATTTATGATCAATACCTTAGTTATATCGTGCAGTCCATTTAGTCATTAATAAATGTGTGTTTATTTGTACATCGTTGTCTGTGAACATTTCCTTAAAGCAGTACGAAAGCTCAATGTGACAGTGAATTCACTGCTTCTGGATGAGATTGCTCTAAGTTGATTTTTCATTGATTTGATTGGGTTTGATTAATTTCCCCCAGGATTAATCAATTAATAAAATAAAGATGCAAAGGGGGTGGTGCCCTAAAAATGAGTGTGTATGAATAAAATGTAGATGTTCCTACATTTATAAGGACCATATTGTTTATAAATGTATAATTTAGGATTGCATAAGTGCGACACCATTGCCGTAACTCTGTTAGTTTAGATGACATCATGGTTTTAAGTTTGTTAGATGATATCATTGCTGTGGGTCTTGATGACATTATTGTTGGAACCCTGTTAGTTTAGATGACATCATTGTTAGTTTAGATGACATCACTACTGTAACTTGATGACACCATCTTGTTATATTAGTGTCTCTATAAGTGCGTCATAAGAGTCTGCTACATCTTGGTGAGTTAGAGAAGGTGGGAGAGTGAGCTGATGCAGGTCCTCCGCCCAGCCCTCAATGCTGTGCTTATCTCCATGCTGCCACTCTTTTTGTTACTTGTAGACACCATTCTTTTAAATACTGCACATTTCACTTGATCACTTATTTGTTGTTGACACCGTGTAATATATTACACTAAATTAAACCGTTGTTTTATGTTGTGTCCTTTTACCCCTAGACAGGGTCATATAATAAATATATAAACATTCTTCTGAAGCCCCATTATCAGTGTAATAACTCTGTTATTACATGGTATCCACTGTAGTGGACACACACACATACCATCTTGTCACCACGAAGCCACTGCTTATGTGTGTCTCATTTCCAACACCCATCTGACTTTTCAGCGAACCACAGTGAGGACGATCGCCAGACAAGGAGGCTGACCAGGTCATTTGAGCTGCTTATGGTCACAGTTAAATATTCATGCTATTCACAAATTCACGTGCTATTCATTCCTATTAAACTATGACTATATCCCAGCATAATTAGTTTCACATTGGTATTATACTAATCTAAAAGAGTTGTGTATGTCCTTTCAAAGTTGTCCCTTGCCTGGGGAACTTTTAAGCAGTGGGGCGATATAACCAAAGGGCACTTTGCTCTCGCAATTGCTAATTTTGCTCTCTATATTTCAGTTGTATGCTTACTTGTATTTGTAGCAAAGTATAGGTGGTAAAATGCTTCCTTGTGATCAGTACGAAATTCCACAGCCCTTTCCAAGACACTGTAAGAGAGAACAGTTTCATCACATACTAGTTCTGTATATGTTATTTGGAATCCAATATAAAATACTTGGCTACATCCAGTAGAGTAACTGAATTGTCCAAAATAAATACCTTCACTGTGATTGCCCATGGAAAATCCTCTTCCTCTAGAAAGTGAAGAATTTCAAATTAAGAGCAGATCTGCTGAACAGATGTGAGTAAGCAAATGATCCACTGAAAGTAACCGAACCAATGTTCCCTCTTTTTTCCTTTTCACTCTGCATGGTTTTCTTTTGTTTACAGACAGCCTGTGCTGGTAAACATAAGCATGTTGTGTACAGTTTACTGATGACGGCCTCCAGGATTTATGGAAATTCAACATGTCCAAAGTAAAATGTTTTCCAGTCATTTACATTTGAAGTAGCAGGGGAAGTACTGCCACAATCTATGCAAGAATACATAGTAATCCCACAAAGAAATGCACCTTACTAAGGTAAAAGGTAACAAATATTAGCACTAAAAGTTCCAAAATGTTAAAGAAGTAATTTTGAAGAATTGTGAAGGTACTGATTGATGTATTAACACCTGGTGCATCAATAATGAAAATCCAGGGAAGTGGAGATGAAATTCTAAAAACAAACATAATTTAGCAATACACATTATTTCACCTGACAGGAGAAAAAACTCATATTTCCAATTTTGAGAACTTTCATACTTTCAGATCACTGAAGTGTTACATATTCCCCATTGCTAAAGCTGCTCCTGAACTTCCAGAAATGTTGACATATTGGAGATGCACGATTTTTACCTGATAAATAGCCAAGGTTTTATAGGCCACCAGTAACTGAAAAATTAACTACAGCCATTAGGTAACCTATGAAATGTAATGAGGAAAACCAGAGTGGAAATTAGATTGTACATTAGATTTGTACTTATGTACCATTCTTGAGCAAATGTACGCACTTCCCACTTCTTCAGATCATGTAAAGTGCATTGGTGCTACGGTGAAAGTTCTTGATCAAACCAAAATAGCTCCATTCTCTGATAGGACATACATTCAAAATGTTTATAAATTGCAAGTTTTCATAAAGGTTTATAAATGATCTATTAATGGTTTATATAGTTAAAAGCCATTAATGAGAACAACTTTTTGGTTTCCAGGTTGGAAAAACATTCAAATTTACAAGCAGGAGAAATCACGAAGGGAGAATTGGTACCTGCAGTCACTGGTTTTCTTAATTGGTTCATTAATTGGACCCATTCTTTACGTTAGAATGCATGGAGAGAATACATCAGTGCAGCTCACTGAAAGCTCCACACTAAATATACTCTCTCCGGTCTCCAGTCTCACACATTTAATGGAACAGTAGCACTTTATTGCAGATATAAACAAATTGGCTCAAGGGAATTATGTTGGCACTCCCATGCATAGTAGTCTATTACCACAGATACTGTATGTTACAAGAAAAGCTCACCCAGGAGAGCTGGGTGTCTTTTTCTTAAGTGTAAAAAGTAGGTCATGAATTTCTAAAGTGAAGATTTCCACCCTCAGTCCCATTAATCAACGCTCCCTCCTCCTGGTCCCACCAGAGAAAACAATGAATAAGAGGAATTAATCTATTAATCAAATGGTGCATGAAGAAATACCAGCAACACAGCAGCTCTGGTGTTAAGTTTCATGTTGCTGTTGGGGGGTGGGATGACATTGGGGTTTTGCAATGAGCACCCCCCCCCCAGCCCCCAAAATGTCAGGTTGTGCTGCATTTAAAATAGTGCTTTTCATTAAATAATTATGAATACATAGTGTGAGAACAAAGATATGTTATCACTCAGTAAAAAAATTAAAATAAAATAAAAAGTTGGTTGAAGCGTGGTTGGAAGTTCAGGGTGGAATTATTTGACAATCAGTTCCCAATGTGGGATTCCAGTTGGTCCCTAACAAAATAATCGAAATTAGAGATGACTCAAGAATGACTATTAACCATCACCACTTTCCGCTCATCACCATTATCTCCCCATATGCATATATGTTGATGATAATTCAATTCAGTCCTGAATCAGCACAAAAAAATCCCTTCTCATTAAACAGACTCCTTGGCTGAATGTGAGTTTATTTGTAGGTCTACATCAAACATTTAGCAAGACAGTTCCAGTAATGTATACATGAGGCATTCAATTTCTTGTGACTGAATGGCTACATGTCTGTACGTGATCTACTTTTACCCAGAGTGAAGATGGTGCTTTTGTTAGGTTGGCCCATACTTTCTGAATATTTGAATACTGCTGGTATTGTTCTTAGTTAGTTTACAACATTGTCCAAGGTGAATTTAACCAGTGTGTTACATGTAACGGTGCATCAGTTTGCTTGAACATAAAAGCGGGGTTGTGAGCAGACTGAAAGAATTATTTCCAAATATATTTGGATGGCGCTGCTGTGCATACTGACTGGAACTGGCCATCAGTGATGTTGATAAAGAAATGGGCCTGATAAATAATTTAAACAAATTGACGGACAAACTCCACACACAATAGCATAGAAAAAAGAAAAGAGTGTGCTGATGCCCTTGATCTCCAAAATTGGATGGATTCTGTATTTGCAGAGTAGCATCCAGCTTGTGAACCCTGGATGCGGAGTGGAGATGTTATGCCACACTTTATCAACACTTCACTTCCTCAGCTGAGAGTAACACAAGAGACAGCGTATACCACCAGACTGAATCAGGTCTGCCCAAACGTTTTTAATCGGGGTCTGATGTGTGATGCTTTGCAGGAACTTTCTGAATTATAAGTTGAACTACAAAAAAGGTATATAAACATTATTTCTGCACATCATGCAACACAGAGGATAGTCAGAGTGTTTGAGGCAAGTGCAGAATGATACACACAGCTGAGCCAGAGGTCGGTTGAAAAAAACTTAAAGGGGGTTTCATTACATGAAGGAAAACCGGGTGACAAAAAGCTGTCACAACAGATTTCTCTGTAGTTTAGCCCGAAATATGGAAAGTTGCCTGTTGTCATAGGGAGGTGTACAGGATATGACAAATTAAGTCATAAACTGGAAGTGCTTCACAAGGAGTACTGGCCTGACAAACCACATGCACTATCATGAGAGGGAAGTGGTATCACTTTGCCAATGCTTGCAATGATTGCAGTGAGTGCTACTGCAGTATTTAGTGCAGAATGCGAACGTGGGTTTTCCCAAATGAACCTAATTTGCACGGCAACACAAGTTTCCCTGCATGTTTCTACCATAGCATCACTCACATCTCATTGGGCCACCCTGGAAAAATTCAACCCAGTGCCCTATGTCAAGTTTTGGATTGCAAAAAGACGTTGAAGTTCCAGGGACACACAAAGCAAAGTTAGGAACTGTCAGGAGGACACAGGACAAGAAAGCATGGCTGTGCTTTGGGAACTTCTGGACCATTAAAACTATTGAATGTTTTTGATTTTGTGGGTTTTGGCACACAATGTATGATGTCATACAAAGTCAATCACACTGCATTCTTGTTCACCATATAATGGTGATTGCACTACTTCTCTGTGGTCCTTATGAGCTCCTGCACCTCACAGCTCACAAATTAAGCCAACCCAATGGTTGGTTAGTCAGAGCCACCAGTAATTGCGACAACAATTAACTACAGCCATTACATTAGTGTAATAGGGTTAAATGTGGAAATAGAAATTGTAATGCAAAGTACTTAAACACAGTAACTGTAAAGTAAATTCACTTAGTTACTTCCCATCTCAAGACATAATGTCAATCACAGTGTATGGAGGCCAAGACTGATGTCTTCTCATTGATGATCTTGCAGTTTCTTAATAATATACCATAGTATATACTATATACTAATATACTAAAGTTGGAGGGTTGATGTAGATAAATTGTTCAAATGTTATACACACAGCTTTTACATTTCACTTTAGTATCAAATGGAGACATTATAAATTTCAACCAACTTCTCCACAGCATCTCTTGTGACAATAGGAAGGCATTTAAAGCAGGAGGAAGACAAGGACACCAGAGGAAGAGTAAATAATGGTCATGTTGAAATTTCTAATTATGGACTGCTGTATCTTCAGAGCTGCATGCTCATCATCCTAAACTCTCAAAAAACACTCAGAAAAGGCTCTGACTCCACTGTGCAGACACAGACAAGGAGAGAGAGATGGGTTATTTTTTAAAGTAGTTTTGTCTGGCTTGATATTTAATAGGCTTTACTTATACAGGTATTTTGCAATGAAACTGCTAAGAGCAACTACTTTGCAAACTAAGTATTATCCATATCAAGGAAAACAGATTAAATAAATCATATTACATATCAAGCCAGTTACCAAACTCCTCCTGCCATGCTAAACCCATTTTCTGTTATGCATGTTTCTCTTATATATTGAAATTAAAAAAACAAGGGTTGTACAATTGGAACTGCATTTTTTTTTTTTTTACAATCTACTTAATTCCACAAGAGCTGTTCATGTGACAAGATCATTGTCTAAGTATTTTCTTCTCTAATTTTCCTCTTCACTGTCCACTCTTGTAGTCACAACAAATGAACAGAAGTCAATGAGAAAACGACAGTGAAAAGGTCTGCCTACTGCTGAGTTTAATCCCTTCACATAAATTTGTCTTTGGTTGGTGTTACTTTGAAGGATCAGTTCACCTTTTAAATATCTACTGATCTGCAAACCATTTTCATTGAGAGCTATTCACTACTGAAGGCAAAAGTATAAACTGTGCACAGTAGGGGGAAGTCAATCCATTGAATCATTGTGGAAGTGTCAGTGCTAGAATTCTCAAAACCTTTATGAAGGTAGATTGTTTTTGGCTTGGAAAACAGTGTGTGCCCCTCTGGAGCCAAACTAAATAAAGTACATGGTAACATCCAAACAGTTCTTTTGGTCTGTTTGAAATAGCACAATGGCCCAAAAAGTAAAGTTTGAATTGTGGAATATAAATAATTAAAAAAACAAAAAACAATAATAAAACGTACATTTCAGACTTGCCTGTAATAATTATATTCAGACATGCCTGTAATAACTATATTCCACAGTTGTTTTTTAAATGATGATAAATTTAAGATTTTTAAAGAGATTTACAAAATACATTTTAACAAGTCTATTAAAATTTTACCTTTTGACATTTCATCTATTAATGTGTTTTTCTCATAATCCAAAACCCAATTCAACATAAACAGGTTTTGTTTTGTGATTAAATCATTAAAGATGTCTGATTTTATTTGAAAGATGTGCAGTCAGCCTGTCCAACTGAAATTAAGGTCAAATCCACAAAGCAGAAACGTTTGCTGCACCTTTAATGTCCACTTTCACAGAAAAAACCCAAACTGTTGATATGAACAAAGTGACCTCAGAAAACCTGACATGACATCAGGTAAATTCAACTAAAACCTAAAACTTCAATAAAACCCAGTCTGTGAGTTAGGACTGAATGATGAACAGCTAACTGCCAAAACAAACTGATGGAATATAAAAGATGGAATCTTGAGATAAACAGCAGAAAGCCCCATTGATTACACATTTCATGCATACACATAACATCAACTGTTCAAATCAACTGCTTTCATAATAATAATGACTATGGTCAGGATAATGTAAAAGTGGAAAAGGTGTGACTTCACTTTGTGTTTAGGTCTTTGACTGTGAGCACAATTATGTTATATATTGTATTTATATGTCTAATTGCAGCTAAATGTTGATGGCATTTGCATTCATTTAATGGCAAGCGATTCTGCTAATTTTCATGGCATTTGTCTTTTAGATTGCGCTACTGATTTAAATGATCATAACTCAGAGGTTATTAGTCCATTAATCCATCCTTGTTTCAGGCCCTTTGGGCCATCTGTTACTATGTTTATTTTGATTCAGATTCAATTTTTTTCATATCATGAAATTATTATATTTTCTTATATCATTACAATTACAAATGTAGAGGGTTGGACAGTCTTGGCAGCGATAATGACCCTTGTACACCAGGCTGTGTATTATAGTGGAAGTAGAAGATGCATTACATTTACTTCAGGTTACCTGAAGTACCTCAGGCTTAAACATGAAAACCATGAGTTATCTATATGTGTAAAATCCTTTAAGCAAAGGAGTGTGGCCCCTTTAGTTGTTTGGATCACAAGCATTGAGATGTTCTTCATGGAGAACTTCTAAAGCTGTCTGGGTAGGTCAAAGGAACCTATTGACAGGCTCCACCACCCCATGGTTACCACTGATAGTTTGAGTCAGAGCTGATAAGGTTCACCCCCATGCCGAGTGTGCTTCCTCATATGCTAATAAGGAGCTAAAGAATGTTTCCTCAGGTAATCACACTCCTTTTTCATCTGCCAGCAGATAGCATTGATCAGTGTGTGTGTGTGTGGCAGCAATGTTTCTAATCAAATCCCAGAGGGTGAGGTTTAAGCAAACACTCTGATAAGAAAATGAAAAAGAAGCAGGTGGCCATAAAGCAAAATACATACATAATTCTGACAAACAGATAACACCAATTACTGAGCTTTAGTGGTGTATTTAAAAACCCCGTCAAAGAGTTTGGAGTGACAGCAGCTCTCAGTCCTGACTGAAATTGATTTTTAGTGGCCCGACCTTTTTTGTTTTTACAGTAGATGGTCACAGATTGTCAGTTTAGTAATAGGTTAGTCTCTAATAATCTGTATATTACTAGTTATATCCATCAGAATCACAGTAAGAGTTGAGAACTAAGTCCCTAAAATGCCATACTCTAAAAAGCCCAACATCAAAATTGTAACTCTAACATTTATTTCAAAGTTGAGTGAACAAATTTTTTTGAAAAAAGCTGAGCTAACCCAAACTTTCCAGTTAACCAATAAGTAGTGCATTCCACTGAAAATTTTAAATTGAGAAAACTTTGGATACTGGTTTTGGCTTCTGCTGAGGTAACTAAGGCCACTGTGCACAGGTAGATGTTAGTTAACAAGGCTCGGAAGTAGTGATATCATGTCACTTTTCCAATCAGCGTGTACATCATGACTGGGTGGGCTGCGCAGCCCTCAGAATATGCCAAGGTTGGCCAATCTTGCCAAAAAGTTAAATGATAGTTAAGGAACTAGTAAGCTGTCCACAGGACAAGTTTATGAGCCACTTTTATATGTAAGCCACTTTTATGTATACTTTTAAAATGTGTATGTGTGTATATATATATATATTTGTGTGTGTGTGTGTTATATTTGTGTGTGTGCGTGTGCGTGTGCATGTGCACATGACATGACGTCGCTACTCCAAGTCAGGGAAACGAAGTCGACCACGGCGTGCGTGCACTTTGAAACACTGGTGCCCTCTCCAAGGGATGGAAAATTTTCACGTGTTCTAGCGTTGTTGAAGCATTTCTTCTATGTGTGCGTTGCACACAAAAGTATCAGGTAAGTCTGTGCAAGTACTACAGTGCGTTTGCTAACTGGTTAGTCAGTGAACCTGTTAACATTAAAAAGTCTCCAAAGTGCTTCGCAGCAGAATGATAAAAGTACATAGGGCATTTAACGTCCATAACATTTCTAAAGCAAATGTTACAACATTCCATGCATGTGCACAACTTTCTATTGACGTTTGCAGTGTTAGCTGGTTTTTGATAGCAAGCTAACATGTTGCTGCAAAGTGCTATGCCCTTGATTAATAGTGTTAGTGGCGGTGGAACTTGGCTCTCTTTAGCATACTGTCTATACGACAACACTGCAAACGGTGTTTCTGAATATCTTCACTCTGGAAGAAGTTTTCCAAAAGGTCCGTGTTCAGTGACTTAAACTGCGTTTGTGTGTGGATGAAAGGCCAAAACGCATAGAAAAGCTACATTTGGATAATTACCCATGTACGTAACGTGTGGGCAAAGCCTAAGTTACTAGTTTACTTTGAAGAGCACCCACCCGCACGCATGTAACTTTAATATAGCAGGTTAAGTAGATACCGCCCAGGTAAGTTAATGCAGAACATATAAAGCAACAAGCCTGGGCAAACTCTACTTGGCCTTTTCTGTTTTAGTAAAAAATATTGTACTATTACTACTTGACAATACTTATTGCCTATGTTTATAAAGGTTTTACAATCTTTTGAAAATAAGGGGATGTGCATGCTACACAAAAACATTTTAAAATGGCCCGATACATCTTAGATCTGCATGCCGTTTTGACAATTATGAACATTGTTGACATTTACTTATCTTATCCTTGCTTCATAGGATTTGGATGCAGCGCAAAAAGTGCACGTTTTCCCACCCCAGTCAAGATGTGCTGTTAAAGCATTACAGACTTCGACATTACCAGGGACGATTCTGGCCACTACCGTGCCTGTATACAAACTGCATCCGCACTTTCAAGACAACTGGTGCGTTAAATTCCCACCTTTCAAGAGCACATAAACAGTCTGGTAAACCTGAAGTGCTAGTCACATTTTTTTTGTGAATTGTGTGACTCTAAAGACCTCTGTGCGCCAGCAAAATACATGGGCCATCTCAGGACTCATTTGAAGCAGCATGTGACTGTTTGTTGTCCATTCAAAACCTGTGAATTTACAAGTAACGTCCTTTCATCCTTCAGTAGTCACATAAGCCGGAAGCACAAATCTCACAGTGTTAATGATTTTAGATTTGCAAAGGATGATTGGATGATTTGAAATTTGCCTGCCAAGTTCCGTTCGACTCTTCCTTCAATACAACTTGCACTGTTTGGGAAAAGAAGTGATGTGAATAAAATTGGGTTTTGAAATTTTTTTCCATACATTACTCAAGGATTTAAGCCGTATACTGTAGAGCAGCAAGGTATATTTGTCAAAGCACTTAATTCACATTTGAGGGGACCAGTCTTCTGTGCATGTGCTGATATTCTTGCAGCTCATGGTCTAGCTGACTTCCAGGAAAGCTTTCAAGTTGCAAATCTTTGCAGGTTTTGCTTAGCCAGCAAAAAGGACATACAGACCAAAAACTGCAGCCATTTTGAGTACAACTCTATTGTAGCCCAGTTAAGAGAGACTGACTGTGAAAGTGAACTTGGTGTTAAAAGCTGTCCTCAGTAAACACTTGTCTTACTTTCATTCCATAACTGGGTTCCCGCCAGATCTTCTCCACGACTTATTTGAAGGACTAGTCCCATCTGAGTTAACTATTTGCTCAAAAAAACTGATCTCAAAGAGATACTTGAGTCTTGATTCTCTGAACAGTCGGATTAATAGCTTCCCGTACAAGGACTCTGACAGAGTGAACAGGCCCCAAACAATTTCCAAGTCCAGCTTTTCAAAAGCAACAATAGTTGGGAATGGGCATGAGAATTGGACTTTGCTGCGATTACTGCCATTGATGATTGGCAATCTTGTGCCAGAGAGTGAAGCCTCTTGGGACCTGAAAGAGATAGTTGAGTTGGTCATATCAGCAGACTTATCAGACTCCAGGTGAGTTTCCTTGAAAGGAAGATCGCTGATCATGGGAGTTACTCAGAGAGACCTTCCCTGACCTGAGATCAAAACACCACTTTTTACCATTCTGTTGTGAAGCACCTTGAGATGTCTTTGGATTTTAAAGTGTGCTATAAAAAATAAATGTATTATTATTATTATTATTATTATTATTATTATTATTATTACTTTGTGGAGCACTATCTCCACTTGATACGCTGCTTTGGGCCATTAGTAGAGCTGTGGACCATGAGATTTGAGGCCAAACACAGCTTTTTCAAAAAGGTTGCGCATGATAATAATAATAATAATAATAATTCATTTATTTTATATAGCGCTTTTCAGTGACCCAAAGACGCTGACAATAAGAAACGACAATTTTTACAAACAGATAACAGATAACAGATAAGAAATG
>OMOW01112871.1:0-11361 GCA_900312555.1 Lamprogrammus exutus | reverse complement strand
TCATCAAGTCAGTTTTGTTTATCCCCAGGCAATTTTTCTAGTCTGGAACATTTTACTGTATGACAGAATATTTTGTTTTTAGGTGTACTTGTTGCAGGGTTTTCATTATGTTGAGAAGTGACACCCTTGCCTTGTCCAAAGCAGTAACGTGGAGCCAGCTTTGGCTACTCACACAGCCTGAGAGCTCCATTAGTCTAATTGCCTTCACGACTGGGATGTAATGGCACCAACCAGCCCTGGACTAGATCCTACACTGGTTGCATGTCATCAACTAGCACTGCACTGCAGCATCAATTCAGCAACAATTCAGCCCTCTAAAATCCAATAAGTGCCCCGATGAAGCGGTTAATTGCCCAGCTCATTGTGGTGTGTGCAGTAAAAACTGCTCATGCTTACATTGTTTTCACATATCCATGTTTTGTTGCCATGACAGGGGGGCATGGAAACGTGGGGGTTAGGCCCTGACCCATATATTTCAATAGGAGCTTGGCACCAGCCTGGCTGAAACGAAACCACGCTTCTTGTTCTCAATGCTCGGAATTGTCCCTCCCCTCTCTCTTTTCAACCACTTCAATTACAGAGAGGGACACGCATGTGACAGTGGTAGGATTACACAACGGGGAGGTGGGTGGGGGGCAGGAAAAACAGTCCCTCTCCCCTGCTATGTTATTTGTTGGTGTCATGGGCTCTCTAAATGCTTCGAAACAGCCATAATAACATATTACAGAACTACCATACTGTGTGCCAGTGTATACTTCTACTACACAAATGGATAAAAAATGAACACACAGCATTTGTGTTTTCACTGTCGCAGTTGCAACAGTTTGGAAACTAGTTCTATGGTTAAGGGTTTGGAAATTACTTCGTATAATGTCCTCGGTGTGAAAATACTTAAAGTGGTGCAACTGCTATTACAAACCTGTTTTTTAACAGTTCAAATGGAAAAACTACGGTAACAGGACATTATAAGGGTCAACTGGTACAAAAGCATTGTTTATGTACATTGTGAAAGTGACTAAAAGGTGCAAAAAAAAGTGCCCAAACCAAACAGAACACATTTCTGTTGCTTAAGGAAATCCCTTAACCCATTTTCTGTAACCTAAAAGCAGATGTATTCTACCTCAGTTGCGTTCCCTCATGTTTATAGTGTAATACAGATGGAGTTGGACATTGTGAAAAGTGTCCTCAGGTTCATGCCAATAGAAATGCCTCCAATAAGATAAACCAATGGGTTCAGAACTGCCCTGAGAGGTGTGATTGGACTGGTCCTTCACTTTTGTAACATGCTGACATCAACAAGTAACACAAGTAAATTTACCGCTACCACACCTAGTTAGACATGCACACCAAGCACAATGCTAGTGAGCCAGTGTTTGGGCAGTATCTGTGTTTCACAGTCCGTGGGTGTTGCCAGCTCAGGACTGATGCAGCTGACCAATCAGAGAGGGCCTTGAAGAGAAAGTACCTAAAATCACCTGTTTTCATTTAGTATAGTAGTGCTGAACAAGGTAGAGTAGAAATGGATCATTGAGTTTTTTGCTCATCAATGCATTGGACTTTTCAATGTTTCATTGTTACAAAATTGACCTATAAAATAAAATGAAAATGAAATAAAGTACAAATAAAGAAATCTGTATGTCACCTTTAAATAACCACATGGTGGCGCTGTTGGAACCTGATTTGAACCAAAAACAAATACAGTACCTAGTTCTCTGGCTCATGGCCCAACTTTCCATGTTTTGACGAGCTAAAAACGAGACAGAGCAGAACCTCTGGTGTAGTAAAATACGTTTTGGAAGGATTCACATACAGACACATGCACATGCATGTGTGACTTTAATGACACTAGACACCAATGAAACAGCATGAGCTCCATTTGACCCACTGCAACCTCCTGCTGTTGAACTCTCAGACCTCTCGCCACCTCCCGTTTAGTTTTTACAGCAGCCAGGAGCCAGAGCTAACTGCTCAGCACTGTGCCGTACAGGACTGTGACCATAATGACGGCCGCAGCTTACCCACTCAGCACACAGAGGTCACACAGGCATGCATGTAGCGCTCAGTGGGGCTTGGCAGCGCTGGACCACATAATAAGCTAATCACTGTAAAACAAACAGGCTGACTTACCCTGTATAAGCCCACACAACCCCTACCATTCCCTGGCATGATTTAGGAGACTGTGGAGTATGGCAGGCCCGGACTGCAACTGCAGACCTCATTTTCACCATGGCTTTAAATCTGAAGAGGATACATGGTCTGAAGCAGCAAAAAGAGTATTTATATTTGATTTGTTACACACAGTATTTTCCATTTCTTTTCTTGTTTTGTTGTTGTCATATTCCTTCTATAACTCTCAGCGTCTACAACACAGATTCTCAGTATATTTTCATGGATGTAAAACTTCAATTATAGTCTAGTTAAGGCATTTAGCTTTGTCATCGGAGGAAGCATTATAAAGTGTGGCTCTTAAATATGCAGCAGCTCAATATCATGCCAATTTTCATTGGCTTTTACTTGAGACACACCTTACAATGCCATTTTGATAATTAGACACTGCATAATTAATTTAAGGGAAGATTTATGACGCTTCAGTGATCACTTGTGCAGTTGACGTGATTTTTTGAAATATGAATTAATCCCCAATATTTTCTAATCTGTTACTTCTTTCTCAGGGAATCTATCAGTATAAACCATGACCAGTTTCACTCCTATTAGCCCTAATATTCCCAGGCAGGACTTATGTGTTCTCCAAAAATCAAGCACGCCAATCTGCAAATAAGCAGACGCAGATCCAGTTGAAAAAAAGATTTTCTATTAGTAAAATAACAAATGTAGAGGACAGCGGCATTAGCTCTCTGAGTGATTTCTAATAAGATCTTGCTTTGTCTCCCACACTGAGTTTTTCTCTGAAGCCACGAGAGCAGCAGTTGTTTATAGACGTCAATGACAGATATCCACCCTGTGGTCGCTTTGGCCACACCAACCATTGGAAACAAAGAATGAGGGAGGCAGGGAGGGTGTGTGTGGCATGTGTGTGTGTGTATGCACATATTTGAGTGTGGACTGATGGCAGCAATTGCAAGTCCATAAATTGTGAAACTGAAAAGCTGCGAGACGCTGTTGGTCAAATCTGGCTCCAATCAGCTTTGGTGGATTTCCTAAAACAAACTCACAAGTTCTAACAGTCCAATGGCAGAACTGAAAACAAGGGGATTACAACTGTATTTACATAAGACAAAAAAAAAAAGACGAGCAGTTTTCTGTTTGCTCTGTTCTGATTTCATGTTTCTTTGACTTGAGTAAATCCCACGGAGTCAATATAAAAATCCAAATTGGGGCATTTTTAAGTTGTTTTGAATATGTCTTAGCCCGCTGGAGTGCAATTCATCATACAGATCCTTATATTTTCAACTGCAAGTTCAGACTCTACCAGGGATTTATGTTTTGGGGTGTTTTGTTTTTAACACAAAAGGTTCTGTTCCATAGGTGTTTTGTGCTTCCATGTTCACGTTTGTGTAAACCAAGCCTTTCCTCATGAAGTTACAACCATTTTTGCAGCCATGGTCCATTCAACATGCTGTCAACCAGGAGGCGTGACCGGGCTAAGCGTGAAACAAACGTGGAGCCCCTAAGCGGTGAGGAGGGAGTAAGGGCGCCACTGCCAACACCAGTAAAGTGGATGAAAATGGATGAAAATGAACCATTAAACCCAACAGAAAGCTGTCTTGAGGCATGTCAACACTGAAATGCTGCAGAAGGTTGCTGTTGTAGAGGTTGCTGCTTTATGCAGTCTCTGAGGACATTAATGGGCCGTGGGACACACCGCAAGTCAGCTATGAGGCTCTGTTTCAATTTTTCACCACACCACATGTAGCTAATCCTCCTGTGATATGCCTGGAAATTCATTGCTGCCCTCAGCGACTCTACTGGGTCTATTAATGAAAAACTGGTGTAATGCTACAGGTCTCCACATTCAACAGAAAATGATGGCTTGTCTCTACGTGCAAGGACCACTGCCTTATTCAGAGGAACGCATTGTCATTGTGGCACTGCGCTGATTGACTCTAGAGGGTTAATGTGATTTTAATTACACATTTTTATGACTCAAAATAATAGTGCTGGTTGTTTTATCTTTACAAGGGATACTGTAACATGTGAACAATATACCATGAGCATTTAAGAAAAATAAAGCCAGCACTACTATTTCACTCAATGTGTCAAACTAACCAAGATAGCATCTGACATGGAAATTATTTATTTATTTTCATATTATCTTCCAGGTCTGCGTCTGATAAATTTTGGTTAAAGTGTTCTTCTCCTACACTATGTGGATTTTATCAGTGTTCTCTGATGCAAATCCTGCCTAAGGTGTTCTTAATGCTAAGATTAGTGTTTAGGGCTTTGAGGAAACCAAGCCCTTGTTTCAAGGGAGTGAGGGCGGATTCTCCTCCTCCACAGAACTAAGCACAGGCCTGTGGAACATGTTGGGTAACGCCTTGACAAACTCCAGTCAAGGTGTCGATGAAGAGATTAGCTAAAGATTGTTTTCACAATGAGCAAGAGTCGCGTGTCTCTGCTGGCTTATTAATCATGACAGGCCGAGCACAGCTGAGTCAGCTCTCCAGTCTCACCATATCCTGAGCCTCAGGGCTTGAGAACCATCATCACGTCCAGACATGCTGCCCCCTACTGCATCGACAACCAGCCCACCTACTGCAGCTTCATCAGGACAGAGCTACAGACTTCGCCCTTTCTCTACCTCTAAAACTAACATGCAACATTTCATCCAAACGGCCCTAGAACTGAAATCTGAAGCTTTTGTTAAATATCTGATTCTCGTGTTATGTGTATGGCAAAATCCTGATATATTAACTTACTGAGGTTAAACATGCTGTGTTCTGATAGTCTCATTTCATCGGAAAGCAGATTGCCACTCCAAACAAAGTGACTTATTTGGAATTTCATGCATTGAAATCAACAGCATAACAAAATTGGTGGATTAACTTTCATCCTTTATGATAAAATTGAAAGAACTGTCAATTTCCTGCAGCAAACATCAGAAGGGGATGTATCAATCAGAGGCAGGGATAATCTATTTTCCAGTATGCATTTCCAAAAGGTTAATATATTTTTAGGTAAAGAGTTATGGTTAGGGTGGGGTTAGGGTTATTAGCTTGTATTTACAACTATACGGCCATAATCATACAAAACTGAGAAAGACGTACGACATTTCAGAAACATAATTTTTCTGAACTAAAGGCTCCTACAGACTGTGTGATTTTTTGCTGTCACAAATGAACATTAACAATTGTGACAGAATTCAAAAGAAATCTCTCATTAAATCAAAAATTTACTCTTCGATGGTAACATGAGACACGTCCACCAGCCAATTTTTTACTCTTGGGACTGCCTGAAACAAAATTCTGAACATGAGAACGTGTTGGCTACACACATACACTGTATCAACTACCGCAGATCCAACAAGTTGATTACGCACTCTGCCTGCATACTTTTTTGTCATACTGCTATAATCCACAAGGGCACACATCAAATTAACAGTCTGATACAGAGTACAACTAAGATTTTATCATAGTCATCGAGCACAGTGTGATATGCAGTAAACTTGGTAAACTTGAACATTTTGTTGGAGTGATGAGATGAGGCTGAATGATTGTTTCTGAACTCTTTCAAACAGTGGAAAGAAATAAAAGGAATGCAAGGGACTCAAAGAAAAAAAGTTTCTTTTGGCAGGTTAATGTCCATCCATCCAGCCATCAGTTATCCAAGTGGATGTTTTTAATAAAAATGACCAAAAATGTGTGTCTGTCATTAAGAAACAGCTCGATAATGCTGTCTTTTCAGGAGCTAATAAAACACAGGATTACAATGTTAAAGCAATTAAAAGATTTCCTCACACAGGCTTTTGCTATAGAAATTACAAAGAAGTGTTGGAGCCTTATTGATTTGAGTGGATAGAGTGCATGAGTCATGATGATGTATTTGGCACTGAGTATTTCTATTCTCAGTATCTGTGTGTGTTAATGCAAAAATGATCAATATGGGCTGTGCGACCTTCACTGGTCTTGGAATTTCAAAAGTGTCCCTGTGTTACGGCAGATCAAAACACGCAGAGAAAGTGACTGATGCTGGAGAGGTCTGATGTACTCAGAAGTTATAAAAAAACATTTGCATTTCATTAACAGCAGTCGTAGATGGAAAAAGCACATTTGATGGGCCTGGTGCCATGGTGAAAGCTTGAGCGTCTCCACATTGACTTGTGTCTTCGCTCTCTCTGTTGTCCCAGCCTGACTCTCTCTGACTGGCTACATCATATCTTGGCAGGCAGATTAAAAACCTTTGGGAGTTTTTTTGGACATAAAATGATAACCACATGAGGCTAATTACAGCATTAGAAACAATTACAGCCGTTCCTACAAAGACTGCCTGGATCAATAAATCAAGCTTGAACGAGCGTTGGCTCTTTAAGACACTAGATGTGGTACAGTTATATGAGAAAATGTGTTTAAAGGGCAATTTTATGCAGGAACATGGAGTGATTGTGGTGGTGCGTAACATTTCAAACACATTCAGTCACCCTGTCAGAGTAATGAAGCCACCGTTTTGATTGTGAGAGCCTCATCAAAATTGCACGTAGGATTCAGGAGGTAGGAACCACGAGAGCTCAAGCGTCCTTGTGACAGGACTGATTGTGTAGAAAAAAAAGAAAAATGAATGTCCCTCCATCCATCCATTGTCCACCACTTACCTGGGTCAGAGTAACAGGGGGCAACAAGTTAATTAAAGTAGCCCAGATGTCCAAAGGAAGAGGCTACTTAGCCCAGATGCTAATTTACTTAGCCCCAGATATCCCAGTCACTATCACTTCTCTGTCAGTTTTGCAGGAATTTGGTCGTGTAGTTGTACTTTCACTCAAAATCACCCTACCCCTAACCTAAAACTTCACTTCCAGGATTGTTCTTCTGCCTTCTTCTGTATTTGTTACAGACTAAAATACTGCAGTGAATATTCATGAGCGAAGCAATTTTTTTCCCTCTCCTGTGGTGAACAGTGAATTCTTGCATTTCAAAAACAGCAGCAATTGTAATCATAATTTTTGCTAAATATAACATTCAGTGCCAGTACAGAAAAACATACAATAATAAACCAACCTTTTGTCTGTAGTCTACATTTTCAGGCTGATCGCTAAGGATTGCCAATGACAACGGATATCAGAATTTGTGACCTCCATCCCTGAGATCAGAGTCAGGTCAGAGGTAGCAGGCGATCCCTAGAAGAGGACGAACAACTGTGAAAACAGACTTATTAAACTGTACACCCGTTCTGGCCCCTGGCCCCAATCTGGGCCCCCTTTTATATGCAACAACTGAAAATGCAGTAAAGGCGACTGAAGATGAGACAATAGGATCAACTTTCAGCAGCATCTGTCCCCCTGTCTACACACTCCCATGAGTCTGTAATGCTGTGTGTCTGTCCGTCATACAAGTTATCACACAAAGCAGTGATGTGCATATGAAGCCTCATGATGCTTCGTGTTCCCAACTCCTCCAATACCGACACTTTGTTACATCCCCTTGAATCACGTTATGTACGTGCAAGGTATCCTTTTGAGTCTTTACAGCTTTACTGTACAGATGCAAAAGGTTAACATGCACAACCATAATGTCACGCCAGGGGACCTTTGTGATTCACATACACACACACACACGCACGCACGCACGCACGCACACATTAGATTGTACATACAAACACACCACAAAGAAATAATGCATGTTCCTACTCTAGGATAGGTACTCTCCAGTGGTTCAGGGACTGCTACGTGGAGCTCGCAGGCTGACCACTGCCATTTTTGCTTGCATTTTTTGTTTTTTAAACAAAGCAACACAAAAATCTTGCTACATTTATGACAAAAAGTCAATAATGAAACAACAGTGATAAAAAACAACAATGATCTCAAAAATTGAAGTAATTCGGACAGATGGTATAGTACCAGAACTATCGGACCGTTGTGTTGTGTTGTGGGAATGCAGTAGTAGCAGTGAAGACATCGCTTGCTCTAATCTTCACAGTATTTGAAATGTTGTGCAAATGCAAGCATGGAACTCACAAATTGAATCTTAGGTGCGAAACTGCCTGTTGATTGCTGCACAGGACAGATGATGTGGTATAGAGATATTGGGGATGGGTGGATGTGCCAGTATGATGAAACAAGTCATAAAAAGTTTGATCACTGCAAACAAGAAAATTACACTTGATTCTAGAAAATTCCCAGAACATGGTGAGTTGTATCGGAAAGCTTGGAAAAAAATCTCAATTGAAAGTTTTCACTTGTTTTAAGAGAATAAGACTATTAACACTACTTATGGACAAAAATAGTTGGATATTTTTTCCAGTGTGTGTATTTGGAACTTAAGACTTAGACCTTAGACTTTATTATCCTCGGGGGGAAATTCTTTTCCACAGCACTGTACATCACAACTCAGCATCACACTTTACTCAATGATAACAGACAGTATTTTTACATAAAGTACAAACACAATGGCACACAACAACAACAGACAAAACAACATGAGAACAAGACTTTTAGTTCCCTCAGTGGGTTATCCTGTTAAGGGCTGCGATGGCTGCAGGTACTAGACTTTTGCCAAAGCGAGCCCTTCTGGATCTCAGGGACCTGTACCTGGACCCAGAGGACAGTACAGTGAAGTGGCAGTTGAGTGGGTGTGTGATGTCCTGTGCAATGGTAGTTGCAAGTCGTGTGATGGCCCTACAATTGAGCTCTGAGAGGTCGGGTGTGGAGAGGCCTATTATTTTGGCAGCAGTGTTGGTTATGCGTGTAAGTTTGACCCTGTTTGTGACAGAGAGCATGTTGAAGAAGCAGGTGGAACAGTAGAGCAGGATGATTTGGACAATACTGGGGGGCGACATAGAGTCCTTTGAGTTTATGGATCACTGATAGTCTTTGTTGGCTCCTCTTTTGAGTGTCCTTTGTATGCTGGTCAAAGCTCCACTGTAAGTCTGAGGTATTTTTAAGATGTCAACCATTTCAACTGTTTCGTTGTTGATGAGGATGGGGTGCTGGAGTGCCAGGGTACCTATTACTATTTCTTTTGTTTTACTGACATTGTAATGGAGCAAGTTACATTCACACCACTGGGAAAAGTGGAAAAGACAGAATGGTTATCTGTGAGAATGGCAAGAAAAGCAGTGTCATCAGAGTATTTGAGGTAAGTAGTGGGGCGTGAGGGGCTGGTGCAATCATTGGTGTACAGCGTGTAGAGAAATGGGCTCAGCACACAGCCCTGCGGTGCACCAGTGTACACCAGAGGAAATTGTGCAGGAGATGGATCAGATGGGGGGGAGGGTTGAGCTGGTGTCTAGTTTGTCCTTGAATTTCAGTTTTGCTTTAAGAACCTCATTTTTGATGTTGCAGTTTGCCTGAGACCAGCCGAGTCTTTGAGCCTGAAAACTTTATGCTTCTCCTTCAGGCTCTGTTTTATTTTTAAGTGATCCAGGGTTTGGAGTTGGGATATTTCTTTATTGTTTTGTCTGGTATGACAGTGACCCTGTTTTTCAAGTCTCCGTCGAAGATGTCCCAGTTAGTGCATACCAGAGAGCCTTGGAGTTGTGTGATGGCGTCTTCCAACCATTGTGGGGCGCTGTAGGATTGTGGCTTGTGACGTGGCATACAGACAATATGGTGCAACTTGATGTTGCTAAACCAGCTATTGTTG
This sequence comes from Lamprogrammus exutus, assembly GCA_900312555.1. Taxonomy (NCBI): domain Eukaryota; kingdom Metazoa; phylum Chordata; class Actinopteri; order Ophidiiformes; family Ophidiidae; genus Lamprogrammus; species Lamprogrammus exutus. The sequence continues at coordinate 1,609 of OMOW01112871.1, read as the reverse complement.
ATATAAAGGCATCTTCCCCAATAGCCTCGTTCAGTCGGACCTGATGATCGTAAAGTTGTCCAGGCTGACCTCGACATCTGAGACCGACTCATCAAGCCAGGTCTCAGACAGAGCGATGATGCAGATGTCCCTGAAAGGCTTTTCCAGTTGGCATCGGGCGTGTAGCAGGTCCATTTTGTTCCTGAATGAGCGGACATTCGACAGAATGATGGAGGAGAGAGGTGGTTTAAATGGGTGCTTCCTTATTCTGCTGCAAATACCTCAGCGTCTTCCTCTGTTCCCCGGCCGAAGCTCCGATGGTATAACCATAGCAGGCTAGATGTTACCTAGCAGCGACGTCTGGAGTAGCAGAAGTTCATTGCAGCTGTAGTAGGTGAGTGGCCTGTTGCCAGTGCGAGGCTGACGTGCGAAGCTATCGCAGATCAGCCAAACAAGATGACGAGCGCTTTGTAAAGTCTGATCATGTTCGATCAGGCGAGAGTAATTTACGTACAGTACACGAAAACACTTAGACAGGACGTGGACAGGACAAAGCGTGAAGTCAAACAAAGTGCAGTCTGTGCTCTCGCAGCAGATCATGTGCCATCTTTGAACAACCTTGTTATGGCAGGCGGATGTAAGTCAGTGTAACATTTTTGCTTTAACTGGATTAGATTTACATGAAGAAAATTACGTGGTTACACATTGTGCCCAAATAGAAGCAAACATACACACATCAAGCTATGCAGTCTGTATAATCTGTTGTCACTTCAAACTCTGTAAATTCCATTTCCTTCCACAAATCTTCTCATTGTGAGCAGATAATTATACAGCCATTATACAGTCAGATAAGACAGGCGAGGATTCAAAATAAACACTCTCTTTTCTTCCAACCATCAATCAACTGTGCCCAGCATTTGGCTGGTGGCAGAACCAGCATGGTGGCAATTATGCAATTGCAGAAGCAAAGCCAAAATAACAGAGAGCCGATGTAATGGACAGGGCGCCTAGGGCACCACCTTCTGGTGGGCGCTGGGCGCCCTCCAAGGAAAAATACAAAATAATAAAAACTCACCAGTGGACACCCTTCCTCATTTTCTGCAAGAAATACACTTTGCACCCCTGTTACTCACAATTTTTCATCTGCCCAGGTCTGCACTTGTACTGTGCTAATGGTAGCAGTCTACAAGTGTGAAAAGTGAAAGTGGGAGATGAGTTACAGTTTGATGCACATCACAGACAGCCCGAGTCCGGCAGTGGCACAACAGTTCCCCTCTGCTTCCAGTCTGTAATGTCTGTAGACGTCCTATCTTACAGGCATAGAGTATAACGTTAATGGAATGAGCAGACAACGTGAGTTCCTTCTATGCTCGGTTAGTCATCAAAGTAGTCATCAAACTTCTTCAATACAACATCAAAGTCCGTCTTATGATCCTCTTCAGCGAACTCAAAGGAACTGAATATCTTTTCTGCCTCACTGCCCATTGCGTAAATCAGCAAACTCACTTGAATCTCGCCATCATCTTTGTTAAGCTTTGTGGCTAACCGATAGCGGCAAAACCTTTGCTTCCACTCCGGCCATTCTGCTGGGCTCTCAAACTTAAACTCGCTCGGCGGGTTAAACTGCGGC
>OMOW01112867.1:0-10756 GCA_900312555.1 Lamprogrammus exutus | reverse complement strand
CTCTGTTGGAATCTCCATATTTTCTGCCCTCATCTACTTTGCTGAGAAGGAAGATGATTCAATGGAGTTGGGGACCATCCCTGCAGGCTGGTGGTGGGCCACTATTACCATGACCACAGTCGGATATGGTGACACCTGCCCGGTGACACTGGCTGGGAAGAAAGGGGCCCACCTATGATTTTGTTTGGGCCTGTTAGTGGTGGCTCTGCCCATCTCTATCATATTCAATAAGTTCTCTAAGTACTATCAGAGAAACAAAGCCATAGAGGGACAGTGTCTCGCTAAGCCAGAAAGACAAGACCCAGAACTCCCTTACTACAACATTAGAGACTTGTACCACCACACTGTGTATCCATTAATAGGAGGTTTCACCTTCAGGAACAGTGACAGCAGTGGGGGAGATGAGACAGATGCCTCCAGTCTCCAGGACATAGAGGTGTACGATAATGACACTTGTGAAAATGGAACAGCAAAATGAGATTCCTGCCATTTCTCTCTGTGTTTCTCCCTTTATGAGCGCAAGTCACCTAGCAGCTCTCAGGGCAAAGCTCTCCATCACTGACCCTGCACCCACTACTGTCTTCCTCCTACTATTTGACAGAGAAATACGTGGCCATGAAGTTTCCTCTACATATGCGAATAGCCTGTAAAATATACAGTGTCACTGAGAGAGCAAATCCTAAGGGGATTATCTGAACCTTGCTCAGAGGTTTGAAAGCCCATTTTCTGCTTGAGAGAACTGCAATGATGCATGTAGGAGGCCATAATGTTAATGTTTTTCAAAGTAATGTCCTGTATTGATTTGTCTGCTTGCTGAAAGTTCAGACTGAGAGTTCAGCAAATGCAGAAGTCTAGAGTGACACAGTGTGATGTCTAAAATGGTTAATATAGATCTCTAAGTTGACTGATGTTACGAAGTCTGCATGAACAACAGTAATTACTTTTTGAAAGAGAGTAATATAATTAGTTGTGTAGAATTCTGCAATAGTATCGATGCTGCTGAATAGAAGAAGATACGTTTTTGGTCGCACAACTCTGATAAAGCACTGTGTAAAGCACGGTTAGAGGTCAAACTTTGTTTTGGACCATTTGTGTTGGCATGAAATAAAATCAGTGAATCAGAAGAAATCTGGCTCTGATTTGTGACACGGCGGAAGGTTTCACTCAGACAAGGGTTTGCGTTCAGGATCATTCGTCTACATACTGTGTGTGCAACAGGCAAACAATGACCAGGATTCCATTAACAAGAGTTTGAGCAGGAGAAACAATATTCCATCATTTCCTTGATAAGGTGACTCTAAAATCTAGATCATGCAATGGAGGAAGATCTTTCAAAATAAATCTGTGTGTTTGTCATCCTGCTTAGATTTTCTGTCCTGTGTCATCTTCTCTGCTCGGGTGAGCTGCTGTCTTAGTCGAGGGTGATGTAAGAATGCTTACATCAAGTCATCTACACAAGGGAGTGTAGAAGTGGATGTGTGTTTTTGCACACTAAAGCATTTCCTTAAATTTCCTAAAGCGTTTTTGCACACTAAAGCATTTTCAAAATAGACCCAGAAATGAAAAAAGAACACGGAAATCTGTGTATGTCCCCTTTATGGCTGATGACTTGAGTACAGAATGAGTTCCCATAGGCTTGTATCATTTTAAATAGTAAATGACTTTCAGTTAGAGGCCAAGCATTATTTTCTTGGTTCCTGCAAAACGAACCTATTGAAGCTCCAACAGTTTTTACTTCACATCAGCAAAACGACGTGTGTGTCAAACTGAGACAAACTGCTGGATTCACAGAGTCTGAAGTGAACAGATTGACTCGTTAATCTTTGATTATTCATTAATTGTAGTAAATGAGTTTCGATTGTTGAGCTTGCCGTGACAGGTGTTCATCACGTAACAGATTACCATATTGCTAAATCTTCACTTTGTGTTTTTGCTTTTGTCAGCTGCCACAAAGTATAATGAGGAGCACAGAGTATTGGGAAAGACAATCATTGATTAGCTCTACATAGTACATTTGATAATATATGGTGGCATAGCAGAGGTTAGAAGTAACCAAGTAAATTCATTCCAATACTGTACTTAAGCATAAAATCTAAGTCCTAGTATTTTACAAACATTTTAATTTTCAGAGCATTAAAACCCTCTTATCTAAACATTTCATCTAATTTTTAATCTTCACATTTGAAGATTTTGACGTTCACAGCCCTGTAAAAGAGAGCAATCTTCACAATGAGTACTTTTACTCATGTTGCTCATACCTGTTCATTTCTGTGAAAGTGAAGTGAATGCAGGATTTTAAAGAACCATTATTGTATTATATTTGAGTATTTTTCCACTGTTGTATTACTACTTTTACTTAAGCAAATGGTTCTCCCACTGTGGTATAGCACTACTACTAATACTACTGCTACTTTTGCTACTACTATTACCAAGTAATAGTTTGTCTTGATCCTAACTCTAACTGCCTCACACTGTTACTAGTACTGCTACCACAACTGCTGCTGCCGCTGCTGCTACTACAACTACTGCTATTACTATTTAAAAGCTGTTGTATCCTTAGTTGTTTCCTTATGATGTATATACTGTACATCATAAGGAAAAAACATAAATCAACTACTTTTCATCTGAAATTGAGCTTTAACACTTTTGTGCAAATTGTGATTGATCGTGTGAACAATAATATATTTCTAACTCTAAAGTATCCATGATCTATGGTAGGATTTGATAAAACAACACTGTACTGTAGATGAGTCGATATTTTAACGTTCTACTCCATTACTCCCAGTTTCATGGCTCAGGGTGTGGCTTCTGTTAGGGAAGATAATTTCAATATTCTGTCACTATGCTGGCAGACATAATGCATTCACTTATTGAATTTATGCCAAGCTATGTGTCATATAATCATATCATTCAGATTTTTCAATGAATGACCCCTTTATTTTGCAGATCCAATGGACATGTTTGCTCTGCAGCACAACATAATTGTTATTAAGACACAATTGCCGATTTCCACCAGATCCGTAGGAAAGAGGAAATTATGCAAAATTATGAAGCAGAAATATTTGTTCTCTCTATTTGACAGTTGAAATCAATGGAAATTTTGTTATTACAGCATATTACTCAGTTATTCAAGAATTCAAATAATTGAATATTTGAATAAAATGATGAAAACTATGGAATGAAGTAATAAAAATCTCCCAAAATGGAAGTAGCTGCTTTTTCTCCACTCAACTTTGGTTATTTTTATGCTTTCAGTTGAAGAATTACCTGATTATTTGAATCAACCTCTTTTCTGCTCGGTTAGAGGCTAGCTATAATATAAAGTTTAAAATGCTGTGTTTGGAGAGAAAAAGAAGCACTGCAAACCAACACCAAAACATCATCCAAGTGTGAAGCACAGTGGAACATCATGGTTTGGAGCTGCTTTGCTGCCTCAGGGTCTGGACAGCTTACAATCACTGAGGGGAAAAATGAATTCAAAACTGTATCAAGACATACACAAACACAAACACACAATTAAATCAACAGCATGGACTAAAACAGTGGTTCTCAAACTGGTGCATGTGGCACTTATGAAACTTGAAGTGAATTGTAGTGGTGTACCAACAAGACTGACTGGATATTCTTGTAGAGAATCAAAACAATTAAAATCTTTGTGGCAAACTATTCACAAATAAAAATGAAAAAATCCAATATATTTTTTAATTTAATAATGACTGGCTTTTAATTTAAAAAATCAGATTTTTATTTTGTTGGAAATAGACCAACTCATACCATTTGACAGTGGTGTGTACTCAAGTTACATTACTTAATCTCGACTAGAGTCACAAATTTGCTGACTTGAGACTCAAGTTCATAGACTTTGTATATTATATATAGATCTTTTTTTCAGTCTTGTACTAAAATGAAACAGTAGATGTATGCTGGTACACAATTTTTTATTTATCTATTTATTTATTAATTAATTTTTTTTGGGGGGGGTGTCTTTCTCTCTAAGTCTTTGTCTCACTCCCCCTTCTCTCTCTCACTTGGACTTGAGCCCATATCTATGTGTATTTTTGTCAAATTATGAAGTAAATCGTAATAAATACAAATTAAAAAAAATTAAATCAACTGTACGATATACATATTGCATTAAATTTGGTATAGGGCACATTATGACTTGTTTAGGATCCAAAGCTCAACGTGTTAATGTAACAGAGTCATTTATATATATAAACAGTATAATTACTCAAAATCCATCTCTGTTATCCCACTCTGTTATCACACAAAATCCCACTCTGTTACATTAAGTCTTGACTTGGGACTTGAGAGGAATTGAGACTTACTTGTGACTTCCATAAAAAAGACTTGGTCGCACCTCTGCCATGTACTTAACTTTTACATGGGTGTCAGTAATTTAATTTCTGTTAATGAATAGAAATGCCAAGTCAGTGCAGCACAAATGATTAGTGCTGCCATTTTTTCCCCGTTTTGCATGAGTGGAGTCATGTTTCCCTCTAGTTTTGTGTAATTATCTTCTTTACATTAAGGTCGAGGTGAACTTGCTTACAAAAATACTTGTGCTGGTTTAGATGTCGTCCACAGTTGATTGGATGTGGTGGAGCATTAGACCAGCAGGATAGAAGTTGTCACTGAAGAATTGAACTGCTGTCAGAAACACTGAAGTCAGTTTCATGAGAGGGAAATGTAAAAATCAAATGAATTTAATTCAGCATCATTCCCATTGTGATTTGATCTGAGTTGAGCTCAGAGAGAGACAGTTATGTTTTCTAGTGCTGTCTGGAGAAAGAAACCTCTGAACATCTGGTCAACACATTCTGGTAAAAAAAAATTAAATATGAAAAAAGGTGACATGCGGCATTACACTGAGCAATATATGGTTTCAATGTGGTTCAAGTCACGAGTTCTTAGGAGAAAATCTAAAACATTCCTTCAAAAAATATGACCTTTGTTTTCAGGTAAGAGTATAAACTCATACATTACATAAAGCCTTGGGGTCTGTAAAGGCATTTGTCCCACTACCTCACTTAGATTACAGCAGGAAAAGGTCAGAGCAGTGATGGATGTGCTAAAGGGAAAAGGCGATTTTTATGTTGTGTGAATTAAATTCCACTGAACATTGAATCACCAGCTTTGACTGAAAAACTTGACTAATACAAGTGCCTCTCCTCATGATCTGGAGGAAACTTGGTGACTTTATGAAACAATATTTTAGACAAATGTGAGTGGTTGCTGAGGTGTCCGAGGGTTGTTTGATCAATTCTGATCCTAGCATAGACAGCTGTAAAGACCACAGTACACTTCAAAAGGTTGGAAACACAAAATGTTTGTGAAACAGCAGGCAACCAGTCAGGAAGACGCCATAAAAAGTTATGTTTTCCAATAATTTTTTGGCATCACTCTGTTTCTCCCATCCTGTGTGGAACTGGTGATAGGTTTTTAATTTTGAATCTGTCACCTAGCCTCAGGGTGTATTGGTTAGAATTTCAGCATTTATGCCATTGTAAAATGTTAATGGGCTGTGGGAAGGGAGACATTTTTGTTTTTTGGAGGTGGTTTAATTTTGCCTTTAGCTGAAGGATTTAAGCTAATATGTAATGTTTTGATCCAGGTCATTACATGGTGCTGCTCACTGTGCAGTGCTACTGGGTGCAGCTTTCACTCAGCCATTACCAGCAGCAACTCTGTGAAGAATCCACTATGTTTATATTTGGCTGCCGCTTTCTCCTCTTGCAGCTGGACAGACATTGTTATTGTACACGTACATAATAATTTTTTGCAGTGACAGTGATTGATTTTTGTGGATTTTGTGGGAGTGTTTTGTAAAACTATAATGGACTTCGTGAATTAGTGGTTACATGAAGCAGAGCGTTCCATTTCCAGGTTCGTGGTGACAGATGTTTTCAGAAGCATGGCGCGTATTGTGTGGACCGAAGTGGACATTCTTGAATTTAATCAGAGTTTGTGTCATTGTCTTCTTGCATCATCCAGCTTGTGTTGAGCTTCAGATGAAGGGCTGCTAATATTCTCCTGTAGTATTTCTTGATACGGTTTGTGTTGCAAGCTGTCCAGGCCGTGAGGCAGCTTCACAGTTGGGATGAGGTTTTGGTGACTGGTACGCAGTGTTTTTTTCTCTCTCTCTCTCCAAACACAGCATTTTAGACGTGTCTAATTTTAAGATAATGTCGAACCCCTAACTAAGCAGAAAAGACGTGGATGAATTTACTCAACATGCACACAAGCATGTAATCTTTCATCTGAAAGCATGAAAATGATCAAACTTGCGTTGAAAAAATATTTGAGAACCACTTCCTCAACTTCTAATACAAAGAGTAAACATACTTCCCATAGTGAGCAATATAAACACATATTCATGTAGTTATATATTCAGCACAACCTGTGTCTTGGATTTCCTGCTTTAATGATAAAAAGAAACATGCATCTTGAGGCTGAAGGTCACCTTCACCCAATGACTTACAGTTTTAAGGAAGATTGAAACAGTTTTATTGAGCCTTTTTGGCCATGCCTATTATCTGTTTTTACCATGATGCACAGGAAAGCCATTATGAATGCAGAGATAAACAGGAGATCACTATCTCTTGTGTGGCCCATTATCCGTCTCACCGTGAGGTTCAGGCCAAATAGCTTGGCTTTGGTCCTCTGCGCTGAACCCGACTCATATTCAGCCCTCACTGCTTCAGCTCCACAGGGCATTGTGTTATTGGCTTTTGAAGACAGATTCAATCCCTGTTTGTTTGCATGGGTTACATGAGGTTACAGCCTGATCACTGAAAGTTTAAAGTTTAAAAACACCCCAGCATACAGGGAAATGCTCATAATAAAGCTACAATTTGTGATCAAATTGTAAACAAAAAAAGATTGGAAGCTGCTGTCAAAATGATTAATAGATCTTTTAATACACAGATGAACATAATAAATCACTGATACTAATAAATGTTAAAAGGTTATTTACACAGTCAACATAATCATGGATCGTCAGGACAAAAACATTTGTAATTCAATGCTGCACTGCGTAATTCTTCATTTCAGCTGCTCCAAGTGGTGATGTAGAACTTTTGAATGACTTTCTGAAGGATGAAATCCTGTAGTGACCCTGCACGATTTAAGTAATATGGAAACTGGATCCTGGCTGCACCTGATTCTGATTTTCAGATGCACTACCTAGTTGCCTATTAATGAAATCAATGAGCTTCTTGGGCTCAGAAAATGTATGTCGAGCAAGCCTTTGCATTTTCATCTTGTGTTTAAGGTGGTGCAGGATAATTATATATGAAGTGACTTCTGAACCGCTACTGGCACCTCAACTCAACAGTCTCCTTTACCGTCACTGCTTGCTCAGCTCAATCCTGCCAGTTCAATAAGCTGTGGAGGCGAGGTACCTGTGCCACTTCAGGAGCCACTGCCAATTATATATCCTATCCTATCCTGTTTATATAACCATGCCTCCATGCAAATGACTTTGTTATATCTTGGGTCATTATTAGTTTCAAATACATCAAAATAGCTTCACTAATGTCCATGATGTCCTGTCACACACTTTGTATAGGCAACATCTTATGATAAGGTTCATTTGGGTACAAGACTCCCAAAGTCATAACATAGACTAAACACACAAAGTCACCTCTTCTGTACATGTACCTTCAATGTGAATGATTGTGATCAATTTACAGAGGGAGTATGAAGGAAGAATCAAGTGATTTTTATTTCAGATTGGCTATATTTTTTCTCTAGATCAATAATTGAATTTGTCCCCGTTTTCTTTATCTTATTTTCCTGGAATCTGATGGAGTTTAATCGGGGGGGGAACTTTGCTATATTGTTGACAAAAATTAACAAAAAGAAGCAAGAATTCTCTAGAGACCAGTTGAACATTGGCAGGCTTGGCAGAAATGTCCAAAATTTTACTAAGTATATCCACAGATAGGACATAAACAAATGTCCTATCTAGTAAAACATTTTTACAGTGCAGCTTTTTGGGTGACAAATTAAAGCCAAATTCAATGAAATGTAGAATTTCAAAAAGCTGTCAAAATCCAGTCAAATCAGAAGATAATAATCTGTCAATAATAAAGTCAAATTGGACAAACAATGTTATGTTTGATTCTTACCAACATATACAAGGAAAGCAGGTGTGAGATGCAGTTAAAAATTAATTATTATCTGTCACACTGCTCAAAGCATCATATGGAATGCATTTACATTTCATTACTGTGTTTCAGAGCGTTGTCAGTGAGTGACAGAGAGCTGATGGGCCATGCTCAGCAGAGCTAAAGTGGACAGAATGAGAAATGTCTAGAAGATGGCTGCAGCTCTTAGCTAGGATGATGAACTGACACACTCTTTAACCATGGAGAGTTGCAATGGAGAGAGCAAGGCTTTAATGGAGGCAGTAAAAGAGGGCAGGAGGGCTCAGAGTCCTGCTAATGAATCAGATGAGAGGCGGGGTGGGGGAGGGATGGGGCTCAGAAAGGGCTGGGTATGTGAAAAACATGAACACAAAGTCACATGTTCCCCCATGAGATCCATGCAGAGAATTCTACATGGTGAAACCTGCTGTGTGATAATGTAATACTGCCTTGATCGTACTTTCAATTAAACAAATGATATTTACCTTCAAGTAACTCAAAATGTAATAAAACTAAACATTCTATAAGTGAAAAAAATTATAATGGGATATGATCAATTTAGTTAACTACATTTTACTGGTCATTAAATTATCTAGAAAATGTTGCATTATTTGCATTATAAGTTGACTGATATTTGACTGATATATTTGTGTAACTTGGTGTTACTTGCTTTGGTCTGGTTCACTTAGACTAGGGTTCATTTCGTTCATTTCACCATGGTTTGTTTTGGCAGGTGTAACACAGCATTCACACGGACACAAACAACCTCACCGAGACTGGTTTGAGGAGGTGGTGTCATTTGTAGTGTGAACACTACAACACCAGTAACGTTTGTTTTACGATAGACGCTCATCAGATATTTGCTACTTAAAACCATTAAAAACAACCTTTCCCACAGTTAAACTACAACTTTGATGACATTTCTGACCGAAGAGCAGAGCGAGTTTTCTTTTGTGACTTTTATTGTTAAGTTTGGTTTGCTGTGAAACTAACTGAACAGTTAATGCTCTGAAACTGTAGGTGTAAGTTTAGTCCCTTTTTTGGACTGAAAATGCCCTTGAGCAGATATTCAAAACTCAAAGCCACCGCAGTGTTTGTAATTAAAATTAAATATAATTAAAATTAAAATCATAGCTCTTGAATATGAGGGTTGATTGATCTGTTCTGAGCCTGAGGGCTGTAATACAAAAACAACTCCCTTCTCTCTCACAGCTCAGTAATGTTAAAGAGTAAAATGTTACAGCACCGGCTGAAATGTTGCACCTGGTTGTCGTATAAGCATGTGCTGATGATTGATAAGTTCTGAGTCTTTCACATAAAGAAGTAAGCAAGGGCTGTAACATGTTTGTGGCAGTATAAGACTTAAGCTGTTTTTGCACATCAACTGCATTCATTTGAGCTTCATGGTTCTAATATAGAAATTCCACAAGTACCTAAGGCTCTGTGAGTTTAACAAAATGGATAAACTAGGCCAGGGTACAGGGTACAGGGTTCAGGGATTATATACCTGCTGGTTCTGTATTGTGATTTTGGCTTTGAACTCAGCAGCTACCCACCTGATTTGTCCCCATTGGGCTTTCACCCCTTTGCAAAAATTTAAAAAGGCTTCAGTTGGAAACAGTTTGGATTCAGATGATGATATATCAGTTGTAGAGGATTCATTAGACAGCCAAAAAAACAATTTATATGAAACTCTCAAGAAGTGTTTTGAGCTGGAATTAGTCAGTGTTGACGAGTAAATAACCTCTGAGATCACATCTCAATCAACCCTTCAAGACCTAAATGCAGTATGCAGTTTGTAATTACATGTATTTTTTTAGCCAGTAATAATTTAGTAACATAATGATTTATATACCTAACAAACTCACCAGAGCAGGGTCTGCAAGCTCTTGCAATGAGGACTTTTACAATGCCTGCCAGTTTTACAACCGTCTGATGTGAGGTGGCTGTGAGTTACATACAGCACAATGCATACACCCTGTTATTATTGCACTCAGCCTTTCAGAGTGCTGATAAATGACTGTAATTAAAAATCAATGAGAAGCTATAGGATTGTTTGATGTAGCTCAGATTATGTAATTAGTTTTCTACATCATGATTTAATCTGTCACTGAAATTTAATTTATTGAAGTCATGAGTAGGTTTTTGTGCTGCAGCTTCTTTATTGAATGGAGAGATTTTGTCAGTCATAACAAGGAAGTGCACAAGTAAGCAGTTAGATAATAGCATATCATTAATACAATGATGTTAATACTGACCAATGCCCTCTGTTCTTAGTAAAGGGCTTTTTAATGCTATGTATTGATTTTTTTTTAATGAGGGCAGTCTCATTCAAGTCGTCCCATTCAATAGTATAACATCAAATATTTTTCACATAAAAAACAATTGCACAGTATTTTCAGTTTATCTTGCAAATTCACGCTCAGGGAGAAATGTAAGGCTACACATAGTAAATATTAAATAAATATTTTAAAAAACATTTCTAAAAATGTTTTTAATGAATGTTTTCCATGCTAAGGCATCTATCTATCTATCTATCTATCTTAATCTAATTAAGGCATCTATCTATCTATCTATCTATCTATCTATCTACCTACCAAGACGCA
>OMOW01112866.1:0-17274 GCA_900312555.1 Lamprogrammus exutus | reverse complement strand
AGTCTGACACATGAGATGCTTGAATGAGGGAGTGTTTGGGTGCATGTGGGGGTGGGGTAAGTGTGTAACCTGGGTGTGTTTCCATACACTTAAAAACCATAAATTGCCTTTAAGCTTCTTTATATTTCAAACATAAAGGGTACCATGTGAAAGGAACATGACACCTTTTCATATAAAATGATGGATATTATAAATCTCAAACAAATGAGAAGTTGATAATAAGTTCTTGTTTGACATGAAGTATTGTTGAAATACTCAAAGAATAAAAGACAATTTATTGAAACTCTCAAGACGATGAAGAAAATGACCCCTCCACATCTATCTGCTGTGCTATAAATATAATATAACTTCCTCCACACTGCAGCCTGGAAAATGTATTTATTTATAAAAAATATTTGTAGATATCTCAATATCCTTTGTTTATGCAGTATATGATTTATTCCAAGGGATTATAGTCACTACATTGTGACTTTACATGGGAAATAAGACACAAGTTGCAACAAGCTTTAACTTCTTTGAAATGGAAGAAATATAAAAAATAGTCCTATGATCCACCTTTGAAAATAAAACTGGAAAGGTAGTGCATTATTTTTTACAGATAGTGAATGTTGGACAAAAGCTGAGTATAAACTATGTATTTGGAATATATTTCTTCAAGTTTTGTTGTGCTTTGCGTGTGCTTTGGTCTGTGTTAGTTTGTTAAATTCCCACAAGTTCATTTCCTTCCCATGGGCATTGAATCCTGTCATATAATCAACCAACAAAAGTGTTCAAGACACCAACTGTAAAGAAAATATGCGTCATATGAGGAACTACCATCTGCAATTTATTCCAGATATCGATCAGAGATCTGATGGATTTAAATATACTGAATGATAAGTAAATGCTTTGAGGGAAACAGGACAATGTGCGCAGACATGAACATACAAATCTCAACACAACTCCCATCTAAGATCAGACACTTCCTGTATCCTGCTGCAGTTATCCTGATGAGGGTCTCTGAAAGTCATCAGGATGTGGATTCTGCAAAAGCATCAGCAAATATTTGCTTTTGTCAAACATATTAACTAGTTTTGGGAAAGAACAGGAGGTGCTATCATATACATACACACATATTCCATCAAGAGTTACACAAAGAGTTTTCCTATGTTACACTGGATTGACTGTTTCTCTTACACCCTCAAACTGCCAGTCCTGTTTTTCAACACAGTTAATTATTGAGTATTTTACATAAATTCTCCAGCCATAGTTTGGGGTAAGAAATTGCAATAAAATTTGCTTATACTTGCATACAATAACTGAATTTTGTGCATGCAAACGTACCTCACTTAGTACATTTACGTGCATAAAACTGATTGCACTCCGATTAAGTCAATAAATAGATTTTTTTTCAAATGTCATACAAACACAAACATGCAATTGAAATGGGAATCGATTCAGGCATGTAAACGTGTTAGAGTAAGACACATCTGTATGCATTTACTCAACTCTCCTCATGCTCCAGTTACCAAACACTGCCATGTATGTTCAGCGGATCGCAGAATCCTATTAACGCTCATCCATGTATAAATCTTTCTCGCCTTTTTGATTAATCACAGCACAGACGAATAATCAGAGTATTGAGCTCACGTAAACATATTGACCGAAAGCACCTATGAGTGAAAGAAAAAGGCAACCACACTGTGCACCCCCATCCTCAATAAGTGAGCCACGGTCCGAATTCAGACGGAAATACAATTTAATCCAGACCCGGAATAGAAATCTGACCACAGCCTGACCGGCTTTTACTTTATTTGTTTTTATTTTATTTTGAAAGGAACATCATCTGTAGTTGTTAGAGGTTATGATGAGAGAAGGAAAATGGCAAGACAGCTAGAGCTCTTACTTTTGCGTTCATTATGATGATTTTGAGGTGGTGTGTAATTGATTAAGCCATCTGTCCGGCCATCACATCTTTAACGTCCAAGTTCAAAGACTTGGTCACACAACAAAGGTGTCATTTCTTCTCCCATTAATATAGAAATCACTGTTGTGTGCGCATAGTTAATAGTTTTTGGAACTTGAAAATCCTCCCCCTCATCCATCCTTTCCCAGAACGGTGAAGCAATTTAACAAGTGGAGCTCTAAGAATATTTGAGCACCCCTGCTACATCACCCTAAAGCAGTGTTGATTATTTGTTTGTTTCCTCCTACAAAGCCACTGACCTGAAGCTTCAGTGTTTTAGCAGGAAAACATAACGCTACACCTGAAGGAATTTAAACGTCTGTGAATAAATAAAGAAATACAGAAACAAAGCTCTGTGTCAATGAGGCTAAAAGTAAAGCCTTGTTATAATCCTGACACTGGTCTTTCAGCAGGCTATCGTAAAGACTAAAAGATGGGAGCTCAATGAAAAGTTAATTCAATTTTGAGGCAGATCCAGAACAGAATACAAATTTTTTTTCCCTCTTTCTTGAACATTGCATGATAAGACATTTGTAAATGTTTTTGCCTATTTCAAAGAGAAATTGAAGGTTTTGATGAAATTTGGTGGATTGGATTAAAATTTGAGGCAGATTTGGACCAGGGTCATCACGTCGAAAAGTAGGGCATTTGTTGATACTTTCGATCACCCCTCGAAAACTAAGCACCTTATGGTGAATGGATGATCCACACTGAGACCTGAAACAGCCTCTGGCTGTTTACACTTGCCATGGAGGAAACTAAATTGACTTTCCCAACATAAGCCAGACCTTCTCTCTGGGGCAAACCCATTATAAATGGACAGACTGACATGCCTCCACAGGTTTTCTTGCTTTTGCACACTGCCACTGGTATTTCCAGTTCATGTGGTTTGGGCTGCATCATGTGAGGCCTCTTTACCCAGGATGCTGCTATGATTTTATTGGAGTCTTGATTAGGCACATGTGACTAACTGCAAACCCCTGTTGGCATAGGGTGAGTGGTTTGCCGAAATCAGTGGTCTTCTAGAACTCTGCGTGGTAACGAGATTCAGCCTCACAAGGTTTATGAGGCGAGAGCCATACACCGTGAATTTGATTCTTCTGGCCATGTGGATTAAAGTTGGCCCAACTCACCTCATTTCACACATTAACTGTTGTGTTTGCGTAAAAGACACATTTTCATTCTGCAGGCAGTCTCCACTACCTCACAGAAGAAAAATGCTATTCCCGCTTCACTTCCCACGGAAAATCCAGCCAAGTTGACTTGGTGAGAGAGAAAATATTGGGGTCTTTTAAATGCAAAGATTCAGAGCAGGGCAATGGAAATATGACTATCTTCCCGACATGAAAAGCAGAACACATAATGACTCAATCATGATATTTGCAAGAATAGGTTGGAACTCATTCCCTGTCTACCCTTGGACTGTTTTTCCAGGGTATGGGGGAAGAAAAATGGAAAGACGAAACCGTTATGATTTGTATCTTGATGAATGCCAACATAAATTGGGCAGCTTTTTTTTTCTCCCTGTTAAAGTGACTGCTGCATTAGAGAACCATTATACATTTACCACAACAAAGGACCATTCAGAATTCTATCATTCACACATCAGAGTGGAGAAGCCAGGGAAAAGAGAGAAAGAAATGAATTAAAATAACCTTAAGAAAAAACCCCAAAAAACAATAAAATGGGGTTGGTGCATTTTCCGGAATCAAAGCGAGTAGAGGGGCCGTGATGCTACGGTGCTCATGTGTGGTCCTTACTTCTGTCTCTCTCTCCCCTCTCTCACTCTCTCTCCTGGTTCTTCCCCCTTCTCTCACTTTCTCGCTTCCCTCTTTTGTGGCTCTAAGCCTATGAGCTGGCGTGGGCCCTTCCTTATAACACACCCAGCAGGGCTTTAAAAAGCAGGGCTGGAGGTCTCAGCAGCCACACACTCCGTGCCTGTGCCTCCGTCTCTCTGTCTGTGTGGTGTTCTGAAAGTCAGCTGTGTCAACTTCTCCGGCTCTTTGGTTAGTCACATTAGAGATGCAGATGTCACAGCACTGGGCCCCCAATCTGTTCCTCTTCCTGGTCCCAGTCCTGCTGGCCATGGACCAAGCTGTTTCAGAGAACCAAGGTGAGGAGGATGATGACTATTGCTGCCTCTGGTGGGGATGTTAGCAGCATTTTGTGGGAAAATAAACACAGAGACTCAAACAGGTAACACCAGGAGTTGGTAAGGGGTGCAATTTGCATGACGGGAAAGGTTGATGTGTTGTGTATGTGTGTGAGCAGAGTGTTTATTTTAACTGCACAGGATTGTAATTAAGAGTAAGTGAGAGCTCAGGTAAGTAGGTGTAATAATGAAAATGTTAGGGTTGGTGTCGATGCACAAAAGTGTGTGAGTATTTTTGCCTGTGTCTACCTGTGTGTTAATTGTGGGGTGGACTGTTTGTCTTTCCAGTTTTTGGTGGAATATTCCTTTTTCGACTTGCTGTCCCAAAGTTGGCTTGAACACACAAAAAACCAATGTGTGCTCAAGCCCACTGTGTGTGACACTTTTGACACTTCTTGAAAAACCCCTTTGTCTTGTCTATCCCAAGGGCCAAGCATATTTCAAAGTGTCAGGGAAAGGCCAGGTACGAGGCGTGAATGGACGGGCACGGACAATCATATGTGGTTTCACTTTTTGGTACCTAAGCCTGTACCCTTCTACACATGGAAACGTCTACGGAAGAAGTCACTATCACACACACGCAGCATTCTCTACCTGTGCAATCGGTGAATCCACCTTTATCATCAACACACTCATCTCGTTCTCCACCTCTGTGTGTTTCCATGCAGCAGCACAGTATGAGCTGGAGAGGGAGCCGGCCTACTGGGATACTCAGGCCAGGGCAACACTGGATGCTGCGCTGAGGCTCCGACCTCGGGAGCATCAGGCCAAGAACATCATCCTGTTCCTCGGCGATGGTAGGTGAAAAGGATGTTAATTTATAGTATGAATCTTACACATATTTTGAGATTAAAATCCATCAAATAATACCAAAAATAGAAATGTTTGGGTTAAGAAATTGCAATAAAGTCTGCTCATACTTGCATTCAATAACTGAATTTTATAGAAACGTTAGAAATCTTTCAAAAGTCCACTGACACTGAAATTACCTGTGTCAGATGTCGCCCTTATTTTAAATACTGCATCTCCATATGTATGGTGGAGCATCAGAAAACACATTAAAGGTTGGTCATGCATGCTTTCCATACTAAGAAATTACAAATGTTCATGAGCATGTTGAGTTAATAGTATCTACTATTTCATCATTTAGACCTTTAAGCTCCATATGTTGCTGCTCTGTACGCTCTACGTTCAACATATCATCCCCTCTATATTACACTGAAAATGGAAGAAACTAACAAAAAGCACAAGATGTAACATTTAAGTAAACAACAATTTAATGAAGAACGTTCAGCCTCCACTCTAGTCTGTTCCTTAACCTTTAGCCACAG
This sequence comes from Lamprogrammus exutus, assembly GCA_900312555.1. Classification (NCBI taxonomy): domain Eukaryota; kingdom Metazoa; phylum Chordata; class Actinopteri; order Ophidiiformes; family Ophidiidae; genus Lamprogrammus; species Lamprogrammus exutus. The sequence goes on along the minus strand of OMOW01112866.1, from coordinate 11,846 downwards.
TTTTGTTGACATCATAATATCATTAAGGAATCAACACTAGTACACAAATAATGCTGACACTTGTGGTACTGAAAGTCTAATATTGTCTCCCTTGCATCCAAAACAGCTGAATATGTAAACCAAGGAAACGCTCAAGTGTCGCTGAGTCACAGTGTTCGCCTTGTGCTGAGAGTGGACTGAGGGAAAACAGTTTTGACAGTGGACTGGTGGGCTAATAGTGGCCATGAAATATTGCATTGTATGTGTAGGAGCTTGGGAGGTAGGGTGAGCATTTGGCTGTCATCTGGTAGTTCCCCTCCTGACATGTCATCTGTAGATGTGGTCTCTTTTAGCATCCTGGTCCTCACTGCCTGTACTGTCAAGCAGAGGGATGACTACTTCATTTTGAAGAATGTTTCCATCTGGATCAGATTTGATTGGAAGATGTTTTCCACAAACAATTGTCACTTGTGTGGTGCATTTACATGTGATGAGGCCGTAAATACTCATTTTTGCAAGTGGAGCCTTTTAAATGCACATCCTGTTCTACCAAAATTGCTGCTCTTAATCAGACCTACTTAGTAACATTTCTGGGTGAGTGTGGCTGAACTTTCATTGCGTATCTCTCTGAAAATGCCCTGGCCATAGTTTGTTTTAGGTTTTATAACCGTAACGTTTAAGGGATAATGAAATGCAACACAGTGAGAGGGCTTCTTAAAATAATGCCAGGGATGCAATCCAACAAAGAGTGGATCACATGGCGAGGAAATTGGGTTCTCAAGTAGTCTTAGAAAAACTGATATAGTGTGGGAAAATTAGGCATGCAGTATTTATGTTACTGTTTAAGTCAAATAACTGAAATGTGAACTATTCTGAAAAGTGAAATATCACCTGTACAGTAGATTTGTGGGTGCAACATATTTTAGATACTGTGGTAGAGTGAGATCCTGCAAGAAGCAGTCAGTGCATTTACATGCACTTTCAAACATCAATTATACTGCGGCAATAAATCAGCTTTTTGAAACGTCAACAGGCAGACTCGCCTCATACTGCGGTTACACAACACGTCATGTACTTGACTGTGGAGAACGGCAGGATTCTATTGTACTATGGTGTACATTTTAGGACATCCTCAGACTTCAGCATCAGTTCTCAGACATCAGACAGAACAGCATCATGCCTCAGCCAGTCAGCCCAAAAGGCATCACACATCAGGAAAAACACTGTCAGACCTCAGGTGTCAGACTAAACTGCCTCAGACAAACATACTTCATACTTTACGACATTTCGTAACAGACAGCACTTTAAACTTATACTTAACAGTATCGTTAAGACACAGTAAATTCAGGTGACAGTGTGGTTGGGGCCACAGTGACCTTCAGTTGTTGTTCCATCCGTCCTTTCCAGGCATGGGTGTGTCCACGGTGTCAGCAGCTCGAATCCTGCGAGGTCAGATGGAGGGCGGGTCGGGGGAGGAGACTGTACTGGCCATGGACACCTTCCCATACTTGGCCCTGTCCAAGGTGAGAGCACAACAGTGTTGCCATCTGTGGCACCACAGTTTAACAAAATATACAAACATTCAGCAGGGACTACAGTGCCATTTCCAATTTGCAAGAGCCAGCATTATTACGTCAAAGTGTTTCAGCCGTGTGTTTTATGTATATTTTAATCGATGTCGCTGTCTGCACTGGCCTAAAAAGTATATTTTTCTATCTGCATGCATGAATGCACCATTTAAACTCTGTGGCATATGCTTTACCATTTAAAAGCTAGCATTTTTGGTTTCTTTTTCTCCCTCCCCAGTCACTGCAAGAAAAACTTTTTTGTAAGTCTCTGGGATTCATCATTTACTTGTGAAGAGTTTTCCATCCAATTTATCTTTTAAGTACACATTTGTGGTATCTTTTTGCTGTCATCCCTCCTATGAATAAGATAGTGAAATGATCACAATCTCTCTATACATACATTCTCGTACAACATCAAGTGCTTGAAATTCCTTGCTTTTGAGTAGGCAGCTAAAAATGCAACTAAAGCAGAACCAGCGTGGAAACGTGTTGTGTAAAAGCTTTCAATTTTATCATTATTCGAGTGGGTCAAATTGTGAGCATAAACAAACAGAAATAGTCTGCTCCTGCCATTTCAAATATTCCAAAGCACTGAAAAAGAAAATCAGTGTATTGTGATTCATACTAGTGAAAAAGCCACACTTTCCTAATGCCACATTTACCCTCCCCACACACACATACGCTCTTGCGTGTGTGAATCAGTAAAGTATGACAGCTGGGGATATAGAAGAAACAAAGACTGAGAAACAGAAACAGAGGGAGACAGAAAGAGACAGGGACATGCAGTGATGAGTACCTACACATAATATATGGGTGTGTCTTTGACTTAATGTGTGTGTGTGTGTGTGTGTGTCCATCTTTCACACACTTTGTTCTCTTAACATGTTGCAGCTTGCTTTATTTTATATACACTATGCTTTTTCCCACCATCCCATTCTGGCTCAAACGTTTGTGGGAAAAGACTTAAAAGAGATTTCAGGGCTTTAACTAAAACCAAAACTGTAAGTGAAAACATTGACTTGGTGGTGAAAGCAGCAAACTGTGGGGGGAAAAAAGTGTTTTAGAAGTGTCTGAATATCCAATGTGTGTGTTCCAGTCTCCCTCAGGTTAATCTGACAACACACTGTCAAAAACAGAAAGTTTCATAGGTACAACAATGTGTGCAGTCACTGTAAACCTGACTTTCATGTCATAGTAGATACACACTGCTATGTATGGAACTATGACATAAGTTTAAATTAAGAATATTAACTATGATGCAATGGCTGCTGAGATGGAGTCTCCTTTTCTGTTACACATGTCTCCTCTATGCTGTTTCTGAGATTGTGATTATTAAATTCAGATTTCATTTAATCACATCATTAGACACAAACACAGACACAACAGAATCTCTGCTGTGCTTTTGAATTATGACTCAACTCGGTTCGACTTTCTGATAAACCATCTGTCAAAAGTGACCTTCCTCACAAGAAATCTTATGTCTAATGTTCAGGAAACTAATAACAGTGATTTCTTTAGAATAAACAAAACTGGGTAATTTACAAAGACTGAACAAGGAACATTGCCTTCAGAACAAGGAACATCGCCTACAGAACAAGGAACATCGTCTACAGAAAGTCAAACTGTATCTGCAGAGTCAGAGTAAAAGTTTTATTGGCAAGTGATCTTGGCTTAGTGTAGTGTACAAAGACCGCAGCAATGGTCTAACACAGCAGATTTCGCATTCATAAGGACTTGTGTGCCATGAAATGTATATTTCCTTGGCGCTGCTCTTGCTTCCCCTTTTTTATTGGTCACATGTGCATTGTAGCTGCACCGTCCATACGTCAGAGCATTCAAATCACAAGGCTGCAATATCTGCTTTTAAAAATCCAATACCAGGCCAACACAGAATCAAACAGCAGCAGCTAGAATCCTCCCTGAACGTATCCTGTCATGACTGGATGAAACAAAATCATAACATACCTAAATGTTTTTGTGGATCATCTGCAGAAAGTCTGATGTCCACTCTGTCTGACTGTGTTTCTGTTTTACTCCACAGACCTACAGTGTGGATAAGCAGGTAGCGGACAGCGCCAGCACAGCTACAGCCTACCACTGTGGAGTAAAAGCAAATGCTAAGACCGTAGGCCTCAGCGCTAACGCAGTGGCTTATGAGTGCAACACAACCTTTGGCAACGAAGTCTACTCAGTGCTACGACGTGCAAAAGCACAAGGTACAAACACTATTAGGCTTGGCTAAATACTAGGTGTGCTGTGTGATGGAAAGTTCAATTCGATTGAATCGCATTCATATCTCATGATATGCAATGGCCGCCCTCGTCATTAGCTGTCTTACAATACAATATGAGGGAATAAAACAATCATCTGATAAGCCTGGCCTCAGCTACTTGAATATCAGAAATGATAGGGTCAATGTTCAAGATATATCAAATTAGCAAATCATTTAGCATTGAATATTCACTTTTGTGCTTGTTTTTACACTCATGTAACATTTCTGCGTTTGTGTTTGTCAGCATTGCATTGACAGTAGCCTATGTGTGTCACTGTAATGCTAAGTCACACAGATTATCACTGATTATAGTTGCGTGCTGTATCTAGAAAGGTTTGGAGATTTAGTTTATGTGTTCTTTAAACAAAGAGTGGAATATAAGTTGTACTTTTTTCAGCGGCAGAACGTAATCTTCAAAGGTTAGGGTCAATAAAGTTACTTATCTGATAAAGTTAAATGACAGGGAGGGAAAGTTTGTCAAAATGCAGATAAATAAACAGCGTAATCGTTTTTTTACTCAGTATAGCAGCAGACTGTGGCTAACAGTTTACCTCAGTAGTTGTATGATGAGGTGAAACTCTGAAGATCACCTCGGCTAACTCGCTAACCAACACGAAAAAGGTGTAAGCTTCATGTTCAGTCCTAACCTCTTCCACTGGGCTTAATGTTACCCACCCAGAAAGACTCTGGCACATTTACCACCACATAGACAACTTATTGGATGATTGCATTTAATGCTGCAACGTTGCGTCAAAGAAATGTTTGAATAAATAATAATACCTCCACTTTTATTGTATGTAGCAGTTCTCATTCTGGTTTGTTTGTTTTCTTTTCTTTTTCGGTGTATTGGCCAGGTAAATCCGTAGGCATAGTGACCACCACCCGTGTCCAGCATGCCTCCCCGGCCGCTGCCTATGCCCACTCTGTCAGCCGCAGCTGGTACAGCGACGCCGATCTTCCTCTTAGCGCCCGCAGGCAGGGCTGCGTGGACATCGCCACGCAACTTGTCACCAATGTCGACATTGATGTATGTAACAAATGTGCTATGCTGTTTGTCAACTAAAATGTGATGTTCACTGCAAATTCAGACATTCGATGAATCCGTACAAGCATGCTGTAACTATGTAGCTATTTTCCTCCTTGAATTTCAGGATCCCTTCTTTCAATTTTAGCCATCTAATTAAAGACATTCAGTTAACTCAGTAAGATAGAAAAGCAGGAGCGCTGTGAAAACTGCTGCATTATTCATTGTTGCTGCAGCATCGTTCCTCGAGTGTAATGACAGTTATTCTCATTATAATGATTACATTCTGTCTGATGTTCCTGTAAGGTGATTCTGGGAGGAGGGAGGATGTACATGACACCCAAAGGCACCCCGGATCCTGAGTACCCCACCTCCAACTCGCGCAAGGGGGATCGCAACGATAAGAGGAATCTCATTGAAGTGTGGCTGAAGGCTAAGCCAGTAAGATTATTTAACATGGCTAAAATACTAATAGCATGAGCATTGCAAGGCAGCTACTGCAACTCATTGAATATAGCGGCAATAATGAATATTCATTAACCATAAGTGTGGCTGGAGCTGCAGTATGGTGGTAATTACCAAGTAAATAAATGCTTCTGTCCTCTGGTTCGTGTTTCAGAACAAGACGTCTCACTATGTTTGGCACAGAAGGCAGTTTGATGAAATTAATGTGAAAACTACTGACCGGCTCATGGGTAGGTACACAGAAGTGTTAACACACACACAGAGCCGGTTTTGTCGATAGGCAGACACCCATAAACATAATGCATATTTGCACTCACACAACACACACTGACATCAAACACTGTATACAAATAAGGGAGATAGGCAGGCATAAACACACAAGTACTTCACGTTAACACAATATCTCTTTGATGTACCGCTGCCATGCACACACCTTATATCTTAGTTACGAAACCTCCTCAACAAATCACAAACCAGAGGATTCCAGAGAGGTCAACTGTCATCTTTACAGCCAAGGACTCATGAAGGATCATTGTAAATCCAGAGTTGCCTGGTATTATCACGCTTTATGGCTGCCATAAAAGCTCATACTGACGATGATGAGTATGATGGTAATGCAGTTTGCAGAGTATAGAGGCTTAATAATCGCTTTGCTTCTGTCTTGTGCTTCCAGGTCTGTTTGAGCCAAAGGACATGAGATTTGAGGTTTTCCGGAACAGCACGCGTGATCCCTCCATTGTAGAGATGACAGAGAAGGCCATTCAAATCCTCAAGAAGAATCCCAAAGGATACTTCCTTTTTGTGGAAGATGAGTACCCTATGACAATCCTCTACACCTTTTCAGTGCGCCAGCAAAAATGATGGCAGATATCACGTCAGGCATGTTTATTAGCATTGTTAAGAATTATTTTCATCAGGTTTGCATGGTCATTTGTGACCCTGAAGCCTTTCAAACTTGTTCAAAAGTCAATGTAGACTTTAGACTATATGGTCATCAGTGGATTATATGGTATCAGTATCATACTAGGGAGTGTTTGAGCTTATTTATCGCCATCAGGCCAGCTGTCTCTGTCGTTAAGTACAAAACAATAAAACATTTATATTTCATCAAAATGAAAACAGAATGGATTGTAAATTGTGAATTGTGAGCATTTTCACTTAGAATCACTGTTAAAGTGAGTCCAGTGGTTTGGCTCACATCTAATTCAAGCTTTTGTGGTCCTCCATTACGAGGAAGAATTGATCACGGTCACCACGACGGCATCGCCAAGCTGGCGCTGACAGAAGCTGTGATGTTTGACCGAGCCATTCAGCGTGCCTCACAGCTGACCAGAGAATCTGATACACTCACTGTGGTCACTGCAGATCACTCCCACGTCTTCACCTTTGGTGGTAACACACCTCGAGGGAATCCCATTTTTGGTAAGGTCCAAAACACAAAATTTGATTTGGAATCACAATGAAATACACAATGAAAACCACAAAATTCACTAAGTACATGTGGTGTAAAACAAAACCATTATTGGCACTTGCAACTATACCTCAAAAAGTATCCGTATTTTAGTATTGTCTGTGTCTTAAACGGTTTTCTATTACCAATGCTGAAGATTTTATTGCGGAAAATCTACTAAACCACTTTTTAACATGCAAATAACATCATAAGTTACTAAATAATAAAGCATCAAATGTTGATATTTGAATCTCACTCTTGTGCCTTCATAATTGGGATATACTGACCTTTACAGATAGAAATCTTGGGGGAAAAACCATCCATTTCTAAATCTTGAATCTTTGAACTTCAACATTGTCTTTGTCCCTCTTTCTTATTGTTTATTGTCATTACTTTGCATGTTTGCCTCCATTTAAACTCACGATCTACAGTACTTCTTTTTACTCATCTTTGCCACCATGTTTTTGTCTTTTAGGTTTGGCACCAAAGAAAGCAGATGACCGAATGCCTTTCACCAGCATCCTGTATGCCAACGGCCCTGGTTATGTACATATAAACGGAACCAGAGGGAACATCACAATGGTGGATTACTGTAAGTAGAAACTAATGCGTTTCAGATGCAGCGCTAGTGTGTGCGCACGATGTGAACTGATGTGGTTATGGATGAGTCATGCGTGTGTGTGCTCGGTTTTTTTCACAACAGCTGAGATTAAATATAATGTAGCTTTCAACGTGTTCTGTTTAACACACAGGCCTCAGTGTGTACGTGTATCTGTACTTATCTTGGCTATTTGTGTTTCTTAATGGAACACTGGTCACCGATGTTCCACTTTCACCTTCTCCTGTTCTGCACCATTTGCTTTAGTCATTGCATGAGTGTGTATACTGTATAATGGAAAGGCCTCTATCCTGGCATGAATCACATTTTAAAATCAGCAGTTTGCTGTTTTCAGAAGAATTGACTTTGGCTTATGCTTTAAACCCAATGGTTGTGTTTTCAATGTGCAAACTAGACCCATCTGGCACCCTTGGTAAATCAAAGGTGTAATTACAAGTGAAGAATTCATTTTGTAACCATTACTGTATGAATCCATCTAGGAATCTGAAGCACTGGAAAATTCAGCCTTTGTACTCTGGTAAAGGCGATGGGGTTGGAACACAATGATCAAACTTTTGCTGTAGTTTTTTTCACATCAGCGCCTTAAGCTGACAAAATCTTTATTGCTTATTGTTTTCCATCAGCATTTGTTTTGGGCAAAGTACACTTTTGCTTTCAAAATCAGTCCTCTTTCTTTTTAAAATGCTGTTAATGAGTTTAATGTGGTATATGAACAAAGATTTGGAGATGTGATTTAGTATCAGAAATATCTTTGGGGGAAAGTGATCAAAGCTTCAATGAATATGCTCTGTGTGGCATTGTAATGTCCCGAAAAATACATAAAAGGAGTCTGATGCCCTCTGTTGGGATCACAGAAGTTTAAGGTTGTGGCACCTGCACTGGTATTGTCTAACCCCAACCCTCATCCTGATCCTAACCCTCAACTGACACCAAAAGTTGAAAACTCTCACCCAATACAGAGAGCCACCATCTCCCATGTCTCCACTCCAAATTAGTCTCAGAATTAGAAAGACTTTACGCTTTTGTGAACGCAACAGACTTCCTTCTGTTTGGTTGAATTAGTCCCTTATAGGTGTCTGTGTGAGGTGAAAATTCCATTCAGGAAGATCACACTTAATTTGGTTGGACCAAAGCTGTTATGCAACTTTCTATGAAATGATAACTGCATTGTGTCATTCAATTGTATACTGAGAATCAGGTGGGACAGTAGTATGAAGAGTCGCTGTTAGTAACTGGGTTATGCTGAGTGACAATGACTTGAGCATCTGCCTTTATTAACGCTTGATGATCCAAACAGAATTGCCTTGAATGAATCTCTTCAATTACTGTTGGTATGGTGAAACCCTTTTTCCACACTCTGTATGCCTCTGTGCAGATGATGAGGAGTACATGCAGCAGGCTGCCGTCCCATTGGATGCTGAGACGCATGGCGGGGAGGATGTGGCGATTTACGCCAAAGGCCCCATGGCTCATTTGTTTCACGGAGTCAAAGAGCAGAACTATGTGGCACATGTCATGGCCTACGCCGCCTGCCTGGAGCCCTACAAGGACTGCCCTCCCCATACACGTGCCTCGACTGCGTGTGTGAACACGCTGGCCAGCCCGTTGTTAGGGTTGCTCAGCTTCCTCTGGCTGCTATTTAGATGACCACACATACACTCCCACATGTAAATTGTATACACAGATATATGGACACTTAATGAACTTCATCCATGCAAATGCACTTGCTGTGTACACATAGAGTAGCAAGTCAATTACATTTGTATGTGCTCGCAAATAGACGAACACATCAATGGACACATACACCCAATCTGATAATAAACAAACAAGACAGTAACCTAGCATGCATGCAAAAATGCAGATTTGATCATTCATGAAGTATCTTTCTCACATGCACACTAATACCCAAGCAGGCAGGCAGAAGAAAATTCATTTGCACATAAGCATTCTCTTCAGGATCACACTACAAGCTGCTGCTTTTGTATAGCCATCAGCACTTATTTATAATGGCTATTTCCAACCAAACTCATGTCTTACACTACATGAAAGGTACTGGGATCCCACAAGGTGCTTATCAGTGATGATTCAATAGACTTTAAAAGTAATGAAACATATCAGTCTGTTTGATGAAGCACTTATTTCCATGTGCTCATTATATCTCATCAACCAAGATCAGCGAACAAATCCACGTCAGGAATACTGCAAGTTCAGTGAAGTAATGTATTGTTTGTGCTTTAGAAGAGGTTTATATATATGCTGTACATACATGCTGTACAGCTAAGCTCCATATTGGAGTGAGTGAAAAGAAAACTATATTTCTTTCATTCTCCCTTTGTCTTTAATTCATGACTCTTGGCTCTTAACCAATCGTGTATTTTATGTATCCTCCTTAAATCTCTCAGCTTCCCTTTGTGTGCCTTTATTCATCTTTATTTATTTGCTTTCAATACAATTTGTTACAACTGTATCACGCTACATCAAGCACCTGATGCTAATACCAAACACCAGCCTCCTCACTGCTACCAGCATCAAGACTCCATCCAGAATCTGATGATCAGGGAGGTTTATTGCTGAATTGTAACAGAGATCATTCCAATGATCAGACATTAAGCCCAAATACAGGACCGTACTGTTATGGAACAACAACAACAACAACAATAACAACTATGAGCCACGCTGCAATGAGAACAGACCTTACAATAACTTTCTATGGTGCTCTATTTTCCTGAGTACTTCATGATTGGAAAGCTTTTAAATTGTATGTTTTTATTTTGACCTCATTGGTTCCAAATAGAAAATCTGTTTCCCAAGACAGTTAAGAACTTGGCATATTATCTATTTGGATTGTCCAACATGAATGTACTTTGTAAGCAAATACTGTAAATGTATTTTTGTACTGTTTTTGCAAATGTTTTTAAAACGTTTTTTCTTGCTTAGTCCATGCTCCAACTCACTTGATTGCAGCATTTACACTTTGACGAATGTGTCAGGTAATAAACTATACAATCACTCTTTATCAACAACCAATAGCAACCATTCAAGGCAGTATTCCATGGTTCCATTTCATGGTTTATGTCTCAGCCAAAGAAACTGATGGGCTTAAAAAGTAAAACTTCTGTTTATACCACCATCTACAGCTTAATTCATGTTGTATATGAATGATTTATAACAACTTAATTATTTATTGTGGCACGATTACTACCTCCTCCAACACACACACACACACATTCTAATCTCTTCTCTCAGATGACACAGATAAAACATGATAAGGTCCTCATTAGAGTGGCCAGATTGATGTCAAAGTCTGTTGTTATAGAATGAACACCAAAGCTACACTCAATCACATGCACTTGAGGTCACACCATCACATCTTTATACAAGTTAAAATTACCTTAAGGTCAAATATGTTTGTGCTATTGTATGTTTCATTCATGATTTGGCTGTTCTACATTATATTTGCTAATAGGTGTCACCACTGTACTCAAACTAAAACTTAAATGAAGTATTTCAGACTCCTTTCACACTCTTTGTAGGCGTTCTGTAATACATTCATTAGGGCACATTGACATAACACAGGTGTGACCTTACAGGATGTTCTGTTGAAATCATAAAGCCAGTCTCAGTAGTAATGTTTTTTTAGTTTAGTATAGTTTGTGGTGGTAAACCTCAAAAACAACAGACAGGCAGGCCCATCTGCATACACACAGACACAAGATATCCATTCATAATGGTTCAACTTGTAAAAATAGAAAAACACTGAACTAAACTGGTTGCTCGGATACTGTATGGGCTGTGGAGCTTTACAAAGATGGAACATAGTATGTGCCCGCTTCCATTGAATACTGTGGTCATTATCGTAATGGCTATTAAACATTAGTGATTACGAATGTTGCTGGATAATGTTGATTGGATAGTGATCGATATTACAGCTATTTTTGTACTTCTGCAAACCGGGAGGTAATAAAAACAAACATTAAACTGATATTGGACTCATTTTGAAGATTAGTAAGCTTGTTGGTTAAATTTGTCTATTATATTCCAGCTTGTAAGAGCCAAAGATTAGTTAGATGATTATAAGTTCCATATTGTTTGAAATGTATAATTTAAGAATGCATAAGTGTGACACCAATATTGTATCTTTGCTAGCTTGATGACATCATTGCTGTAACTCCGTTAGTTTAGATGACACCATGACTGTAGGTTTGTTAGATGATATCATTGTGTGGGTCTTGATGACATTATTGTTGGAACCCTGTTAGTCTAGATGACATCAGTTAGTTTAGATGATATCACTGCTGGACCTTGATGACACCATCTTGTTATCTAGATGACATCAGTTAGTTTAGATGACATCACTGTGTGTGTGTTCTGTTTTTGTTCCCTGGTGGTCTAGTGGTTAGGATTCGGCACTCTCACCGCCGCGGCCCGGGTTCGATTCCCGGTCAGGGAACATTAGTCTGGGGCGGCAT
>OMOW01112859.1:0-10651 GCA_900312555.1 Lamprogrammus exutus | reverse complement strand
ATGGCAATTATTTTGTAATTCCACTCTGACAAGAAATGAGGAACGAGACCAAAATCTCTTCCAGTATTGTCACACAATTTAATGCTCGAGCGTGGCACACATGAAGGCAGGCTTACATATGCGCAGTGCATAAATGAAAAAATACATCCTTTATACTCCTTGCATGTTGTAAATCCTTATCTGTATAGCTATGCCCCATCAGCCTCCCAGTCTCACACACTCACAGCTGTTCATAAGACAATGCTCTGTTTACAGAGCCAATGGAGCAGTCAGTGCATCTTGACACAGCTTGCTGACTTTGTCCTGTATATTTTGGATAGTCCTACCCAAAGTCACATACTGGTGGGAACAGCATGCAGTGTGAGACAGTGAAGGACAGAGAGGCACCACCAGACAGACAAGTAGATCTAGAGCCTAAACATATGTGCTCACACTTCGAACATCCAATAACGTTAAATGATTAAGAATAAAACAAACTTGATATAAAGCATGCATACAGTGATTATATGACTATAATAGAAAATCAATAGTATGAATAACTCAATACTAATGATAATCTGAATATAATAGAAAATCAGAATTTCCCTTACAAAGCCCCCACACTTGGACATATTCATTACAGTACAGCCAAGTAATGATTGCTATGAAATGGAAATTTTTCATTCCCACAACATTCCACTGCAGGGTGATAGTGCTACATCTCTGTAAATCACTCAGCAAGTTTCAAGTCACTCTAACGTGGATTTTAAAAATGAAAGCCCCCAAACATGGAGCAATTTAGTATAGTACAGCCAAATGACTAAATCTCTTTTAAAATCAATCAGACAAAATTATGAAATGATAATCCACAATGGAAAAGCTAATACCTGGACTAAGATGAAAATATTACAATAGTGAGAAATTTAGCGACAAATTTAAAACATTTTTAACATAAGATGTCCTTGTCTCAGTCTGGCAGCAAATGTACCTGCCAGTAGATGAGCCACATCTGCTGGGAGGAAAAGGAGATGATGGCTGTGTCCCAGTACCTTGTTAGCTGTCTACATAAGCAGCTGCCTAACTAGACAGCATCATACTGTCTGGTTAGGCAGGTTATTGGGACACATTAGGTACATAGCGATTACATCATCAACCATCCCTGCCCCCTGCACGCAGCCACTTAATCAAACCGCTTTGTTTTTCTACAGTAGTTCAGGACTTCCATAACTTTTTCAAATAGTTTAGTTAATATAATATAATATAATATAATATAATATAATATAATATAACACAGTATATATATATAAATACTGTGGCACTAAAAACATGAGGCAGTACATTAAATTGTTCTACATTAATTGCACTACATTAAATTGTTCATTTATCTATTAGATAATGGAAATAAACTCCTCAATCCTTCAACAGCTTTTCTTCATGAGTGTTTTCAAGTAGGTTTTTGTGTGTATGGATAGATATATGACAAATATGGGTTCATAACTGTGGATACATTAATTTTAACTATATCAAAACATAACTTGTGTAATGTGTTTATTTCTAGGAAACTAGCAAGACATAAGTCATAAAAAGGGACACAAATGACTGTTATTTAAAACATTTAATTCATTTTCATTCATTTCTAAGCACACGCGGCAGAGTTCCTCTCCCCGGTAAAGAGTCTCTCTTTCCCAGTGCGAGTACTAATTCAGGCTTCCAGCGCAGGTATGCTCCATAAGAGTGATAAAAGAAGAGTCTGGTTTGTGAAAACAACCATATAACTCGCTAACCAGTGACTTACAGATGCGTGCCAATAACCACGCTTCTAGATTATTTCAATAACCCTTGTAATTTAGATTGAATTATTCTATTTCTGTGTTAGTGTTAACGTTAGTGACAGCACTAGCTAGCCCAGCCCATTTGAAACAATGGCCCGAGGCAACACAACAAGCTAACATGCTACTTTACTACTGCTATGAATACGATCGATGTACCAAAAACGGCAAGATGAGCATTTATACAACACACGTTCTAATTGTACCATTTATATTTAACTATTTATGACAAAAATAATTGAAAAAAACTCCACAGTAATTGAAATAACTTACATTTGAAAATAACTGCCGCTTGCTGCAGGCTCGATAGTGTCCATATAGGATGAAATATTTCACCAAAGCTCCGCCGCATTGCATTGTGAGATTGCCTCATTTATTAATGCAGCATGCGACCCTAACTTATAATTTGGTCAAAAAGGGGTATCTTAGTAGACAGCATGTTGATGGTGTCTTAGAATTGGGACAGCCTTTGTGTCAGGGGCACGCATATGATGACTTAAAATGCTGTCTATATATATCTATAACTTATAAAAAAGTAATCTACGGACAAACTGCCCACATATTTTGGGTAGTTGAGTTAAAGATGCAGTCTGTAACTTTTAAGGAAATTGATTTTTAGTGAATTTGAACTTTGGATAAGTTACAAAGCAATGGCGGTAAAAGAAGCACCTGGACTGAAAAAACAGCCTGTTCCTCCATCACCGGTAACAGCCTACACAGCAAAAAAGGAAAACAGAGCGAGACTGAAGAAGAATTAAAAGCTCAAAGGAAAGAAATGTGTCTTGCTCGGGATTAAACACAGATTAGCATTGGACGTGCCTTTATTTGATGGGGACAACACAAAGACCTGAAAGGATTCAAAACCAATGCAGACCTTGCATCAATTCTTGATAGGTATGTACTCTGTTCATTGTGTTTTTACCTTATTTAAACAGTGATGACATACTGTTGCTGTGATTACAAATTGTGTTAGGTGCAGGTAACTTGTTCTGATTGTAATTGTTCAATCTGTAACAATGTCACGGTTATTTTCTGTCTTAGAAATTGGTATAATTTTATTTTAGACGCACGATAGAATGTCAAAAGTTGCACTTTTGCTATTGTGATAGCAATTTGAATGTGTCTTTGTTCATTACTGATAAAATAATCCTTTATAAACCTGTACAGCTGGCAATGCCATGGTTAGCATTAATAGCCTATTCGGCTACAGCGTACATCAATGTATTATTTAGAGAATGCTGTCATGATAGTCGTCGGTGCTGAGAGTAATATTGTGAGCAGGCACAAACACTTTGTGAACCGTAAAACAAAGTTTTATAGCTTTGTTTTATGAAAACTAGTTGGTTTGTTGCTGTTTTTTGAAGCTGACTTAGCTGCACGGCCATAACAGACTTAAGTTCATAAAACTAAAAATTGAGTTAAATTGCACACTATGGGTTACTGTTCTTGATCATTTTTAACTTATACAAGCATTTGCGTTATGTCATTTATAATTTTAAAAGGAAGTTTGGGTGATTGTGAGTAATGGATATATCTGTACCGCATATCTACAAGAACGGTATGTGATGTGAGGTGCGAGCCATGGCTATTTATTATACAATGTGAGTTGTGAGTAGTTAAATTGTATGCTGTGGGTTACTGTTCTTGATCATTTTTGAACTTATACAAACATTTGCGTTACGTGGTTTATAATTTTAAAAGGAAGTTTGGGTGGTTGTGAGTAATGGATATATTTGTACCGCATATCTGCAGGAACAGTATGTGATCTGAGGTGCGAGCCATGGCTATTTATTATACACTGTGAGGTGTGGGGGTGAACAAAGGATTGTAAAAATCTTTTCATTTGTAGCTATTGACTCTAATAGTTGAAATGAACACTTTCATGTCTGTATATGTTTGAAGTATACAGTATGTGTCCTTTTGTTTTATGATGAATACAAATGGCTCAATTGTGTCCCTTTTTTTTGTGATGTGTACCAATGGCTCAATCATGTGTCCTTTCTTTGTCATTGGTAAACACAACAGACCCTTGTGTGTGGTGGATATGGTAATTTTTTCATGTCTAACAGGAACTCAGCCTGAACCTGTCTAATTTCTTTGTATGTTTCTGTGTGAATGTGAGGAGTTTGTATACAGGAAGCAAGCCTACAGCTGCAGTCCAGAATTTCCAAGGCCAATACTGAGGACAATCACGGCATCAGAAGGCCAGCTGAAACACATACAGTGTTGACTGACTCAGGAGCTTAGAAATACCGATGATGATGATTATGTGATTAGTTATTCTGCATGTACTGTGGAGTTTACATTATTTTTACACAATTATTAAATAAAAAGTAAAGATATAAACAGTGTCTTCCTCTTGTGAACACAACACTCAAGTTGTGTACTGTTTATGAATAGTGCAATATTTATTTAAAAACAGCAAATACCAACGTCTGTGAGCACAAATAACTTGTGCTGTGTACCCACAGTAACAGAAAGATTTGAAATTACACAATATATTTAAGCATTCAATAAAACAATTGTTATACAAACTGAACAGTACAACTTCCAAAAAACTAAATGTATACATGAAATGCCTACACCCTCCAAGGGATAAATCATCTGAATCTGGAAATCTGTCAGATATTTTCCAGGCTCAGCAGTTGAGGATAACAATCCAAGTGTCCTGTTGTAAAGTCAGTTGTCTTATTTTGCCCTGTTTTAGAAAAAGACAAAAATAATGATATTACTGTTGTGTACATATACAATGCACAGAATAGACATAAATGGGAAAAAACAAAAAAAAAAAAAAAAATCAATGTACAAACACGTTCAATGCAATTCTCATGGAACACAAATTATTGACAGAAGCAATGTCCTCTGCCTTAAGTTCAACTGGGCCCGGCCCGACACAACGTCCTCTTGCCTCTTGTTGCATGTTACCTGGTTGAAGAGCCTCGACCCTGTAAGCATATGTAAGTGGTTTGTTGTCTGCGTCAGACCACATGCTCTCATCCGCAAAGCTCTAATGGGATAAGCGGATCATACTTAAAATGTGTAAGTAAAACTATACTACTGAAAAACAAAACAAACACGGTTAGCTGTATTTTCCAAAATAGCTGCTGTCTTTCAAAAGCTACATTACTATCAACTATCGGTATTGAATGTGTATATATTTTATCTATTGCAGAATAAAGGACTTCCTCAATGATGTGAAACTTTCACTAGCTAAAATGAGATCATATCTCTTCTTTATCATGTTAAAGTGACCATAAAACTCACTTGTAGTTTTACAAGTAATTACATGCTTGTAGTAACAGTGTAGCTCTTACTGGCGCATCCAAAATGTTTTCAATTGTTACGCGTGCACAAGATGGTTGGAGGAGTTGCGGAAGCTGTAATTGGTTTTCTCTGTGTGGGAGGATGTGGGGGGATGGGGAGTAACCAGACGGTCTCGGTTTGCTGTGGGAGAAACTCGGCATAAATGTGGTTGTGACAATGTCATGTAATACTTTGTCTAATCTACATGTTCTAGACAGAGAAATACATTGTGCTACAACAAAAACCTCAAACAAGGATGCAGCAGGATGTATCCACATGGTAACCTTGTAGTTTGATGATTTTACTGTGTTGTCTTGTGTCCAAAATAGCGTAGTTAGCCATGATAGCTAAGCTAACATGTTGCTATTTGCATCCCGAATGTGACGTTAGCTTGGTTAGCTGTCATTTGTCCACTTGTAACAGTTCAAGTACTGTTCTCTGAGTAGTTTTCATGCAGTGAGACCACCAGAGTTGTGGTTTGTGGGTTTATGTCTCAACCAATATTATAAAGAACAAAGATCCATACAGAAATAATAAATGTTTTTTACTAATAGCATACTGCATGTCCATGTCTTCTTAGCCATTACAGATAGCTGGCCTGGGGATTTTCTGGACGACTCTGTCAAAAAACTAGAAACTAACAAGCAAATTGAGTTTTGTGCAAAAAAGTACAGATCTTTCTGTGTCGTAGGACTCTCTCTCTCTCTCTCTCTCTCTGGATGCATGTTGTTCATCTTCTGCTGTATTATTGTATTTCTCCTACCTGCGGTTCCTATTGCACAACTGGCCATTTGAGGAGAGGGAATCTCTCTTTGAATTGCCCCTCCCAAGGTTTCTTCCTTTTCCATATACGTTAAGGTTTTGGGGAGTTTTTCCTTGTCTTCCTGGAGAGCTCTGGGCTGGGTCGAGAACCGTCTGTTGTTGTGGGCCTGTAAAGGCCTTTGAGACATTGTATGTGATATCGGGCTATACAAATTTGATTTGCTTTGATTGATACATTAAGCTTCAACACAAGACAGTAACTGGCTGCCACTTTTGTAATTATGTGAATTACAAAAGTGGTTGTTCTGCAGTCACGCAGATGTGTGAAGAATTAAGTATCTGAATCTAATGGGGATGTTGACATGCAAGATATACTGTATAGCTAGGGTGGACTTTTTAAACACACAATCTGTGTGACAAAGAATGTGAGAAAAGGTAAATTACCAAGTTGCTGATGACAAAAGAAACTCACAATGTATCTGTTGACTCCTCCATTACACGTCAGGTCCTCCTCCCCATCCTCCATAAGACAACGTCTCTTTGATGGTGGTCTGATTTGTGTAGAAGTCAGAAACGGAACGGGTGAGGTGCAAACACCAACATCTGCAGGATACTTTTAGACGACACCTAGACCTGAGAAGAACAAATGCATTTGGCGAAAGTCATGTCACGGATTGAGATAGCTGAAAATTATTGCATAATAAAATTACAAACAGTCTAACAACAGCTGACAGATTGAATTTAATTTATTTAACTTCTGTTACTGACAAAGTAAAAATACTGCACAAAACATCATTTAACGTATCAGGATAACAAAAAACGTGAGGACATATTTCCTTTCAGGTCCCGTGTGATTGGATAGTAAGCAGTAACCATCCCGTTGCTTTGGCTTTATGAAAATCATAAATATGATATGAATACATAAATATAAATACTATTTAATACAAATATCATGTGCCATCCCCACATACGGTCGTACAAATCCAGATGAGAAACTTTGCTAAGATCAACAGTGAGGATGAACTGATGAAATTAAGTTCTACTTACAAGTAACACACACATTCACACCGTGTAGTGTTAGTCGGCAGTTAAGCGATGGCTAAATTAATTCGAGTGGTCTGGGTTGTCTCAACACAGTCTGCATCTGCACATCCTGCGTACACTTTCTGTCTTTTATTTTGTAATTACTAATTATGAAATTAAAGACTACTGTTATTGATCTGTCGCTCTATAGAGAGTGAGCTAAATGAGCAGCTGCCCTCAGACTACACAGAGCCACCGCAGCAGCCTGTTGGAGGCATAGAAGGCATGTACACACACAGTGGTGGAATAAGAATATTTTTAGAGCAGTCTTGGACCTTTGCGGTGTGGAATTTCATGTTTAAAATAGTGATGTTGATGCTGTCTTACTTCCTACAGAACACATAATCTAAACAATAAAAGAATAGGCACACACGTTAGCCACATGCAAACACAGCTGTTTTGTACTTTCAGGCTGCCAACATGAACCAGTCAATACTGAGAAAACACACCGATTCCAAGCTGTAGAATTGTGTAGAGTGGGAACACATCCACCCAAATCTAGTGTTGTACTGCTCGATGTTAACAAAACAGTCGGGATGAGAACATGTCCGTTTTGGTTCATAACGTCTTAATGTGATGTTGCTCAATCAAAACCATTGTATCACCACATTTGTTGAATAATGATGCATCTAATGGTATATGACATATCCATGTCAGCATTGGAGTTTTTTTTAACTTTGCAAAATATGAAAAAAGTTACTTTTGTGAACTAATCTCTGAATCTTTGAGTCAGAGAGACCAAATTAGTGTCAAAAGATTCTTTGGATCCTCATGAATAATCATTCAATACATTTTAGACTTTTCACTTTGTATGCTGGAAACTTGGCTTAATTTTTTTGGTCTCACAGTACCATTTTTGAATAAATACTCAAAATTACCAATAGATTCTCCAAATGACACCAAACTTCCAGAACATATTCATAATGTACCTTGTGCCAATTCTTTTCGGTTTGGTCAAAATCTGAAGTTATTTAATGACATTTCAAGTCTAATTTATTTTTAGATTGCAGGATCCTACTTTCATTTTGTTGGTCTCTGCTGCAGTCTATTGGCCCATAAGAGTGGTACAACACAGAGATGTAATTTCCCTCCAGTGTCATTTTCAAGTGAGGGTGAGCTTAGACAGTTCTATCTTGTTTAACTATGTGTAGCTGCAGAGGAGATATGGGAAGTTTTAGATAAAACAATGACTGAATTTGTTGTAATTTTCTGCATTATATGACACAAAACAGATCTAATGGTGTATTTGTTTTTCTTTATTCCAATTTCAGTTTGAGTTTGATCAGTAATGCGTGCCATAGTTGCTAATCAGAGCAGAAATTTTCAAACATGTAGCAGCATTCTCCTGTCAAACCTTCATAAATATATGCCTGTAAATTATGACGTTTTGTGGTCTTGAAGTTGATGTTAATTAATATTCCATTTGAAGCAGTTTAATATAGTAAAAATTAGTAAGAATATTGCAATTGTGATGCTAATTTATGTAGGCCTGTCTATTGAAAATTCTATTATATTTGAGTGTTAAGCTAGCATATTTTATTTTTATTTATAACCTTATACAGTATATACAAAACAACATCAAGGTACATTACAGTAATGAATATTGAACAGCAATATCAAAAAAGAGAAGAAAAGCAACACTTATTCATTACATTTGAACATCTCTGTCAGCGAGAAAGAAAAAATAAAGAAATAATAATTAAAACTATCATGAGTGAGGGTCTTCTTCAAGTAACAATAATTGTCCAAAAAAGGTAAACAACTTTTGGGCTTTTTCGGATTGCATTATCAATAAAGATCTAAAATAAATTCAGATCATTCTTCCAGTGATTAAAGTGAGGTAGTGTGTGTATAGCGTCCTTTGTGCGTGAAGTATTTGCTTAGCATAATTAGAATATTGACCAAGCAATTTCCATTTTTCTAAGTATACTCCAAACTTAACTGATGTTTAATTTTGTGAAAGCACTATGATATTTCTAGACTGAAGCCAATTTTTGACTAATGACTAAAATATTTGTACCAAACCACATTGGAAGAAAACATGTTCTACTGTTTCAATGTCTAGTTCACAAAATGAACATGAGTTTGTATCCCAAAAAATTTTTTTTTCAAAAACTTTGATGGTTAGATGTCATTTAGAGTTTTAAAATGTACTTCTTTTGCTTTGGGATAAATTGGATATGACATATCTTTTTCTAATGTTTCTGGCTGTGTCATCGTTATCAGGAACTTATTAGACATACCTTTCTCAGAAAATTCTAAACCATCAATACACAGACTTTATATCTGGAACAACATTTGAATATAACACACTGTTGTATCATTGTTAGGAGGGAACTTTGGATGACTGTTATATTCTTTATCTGAACAATTCAAATTAGATTACTTGTAAAAGTCTTTCTACTGTAAAACAGTTCAGTTTTCATCCATCAGTTACACATGGACCAAAGACCCTTATTCATCCACTCCCCCACAAATGACTTTCTGTTAGTAAGTATACATCTGTTGTTTCACAGTGGAGTATTATGGGCTGTAAAGTTGTGATTTTATATCCATATCCAATAGAGGAGAACTTGGCATTGAAAGTGTGACAGTATCAAGGGGAGCTTATTGACGTCATATTCACAGTATTACAGAAAGTTAATTCCACCCACATTATAAAAAAACAGCATTTTGGATACAAAAGCTGTAGAATCCTACTGGATAATGAAGGATCTTAACCATTTTAATTTTAAGACTCCATTCATTATGTTAAAGTCAAAGGTATTTAATCCCCCATCGTCATAGCCTTTGACTGTGTCAGCTGAATATTGACATTTATTTTCCACATAAAATTGAAATTTATAGTGTTATTTATGGATTTTATCATTTCTATCAGAAATATAGTAATATAGTTCCATGTTCTAAAGCCACACAGCTGCTAATATTATATAGCATTCCAATTCGGTTTGTAAATTTTTTACCAAATCCAAACCCACCATAAAAAATGGGTGTCCCACTGAATCAAAGGATTTGTAGAAATCTATAAATGGGATCAAAACCAGTTTTTCCAAATAATTGATAGTAGTCGATTGCATCTAAAACTAATCTGATATTATTATGTATCACTCTTCCCTTTAAAAACCAGGACTGTGTTTCATCAATTATTTTAAAGAGACCTTTTTTAAATCTGGCTGTAGTGGCACCTGATAGCAATTTGTAATTAGTGCAATTGGCCTTAGTTATTCCAGAATCCTCTTATCTTTCCCATGCTTAGGAATCAGAGTTATTAATCTTTGTTTCATACTTGGTAGTAGTTCCAGCCTTTGTATACAGTCTTGTATTGCGTTGAATAATACATTTCTAACATCTTTCCAAAAGAATTTATAAAAGTAGGCTGTAAGACCATCGCAACAGGGGGATTTGTTAGATGCTAGCTTTAGCACAATTGTATGTAATTGTAATTCAAATTCAAATCAAATCAAATCAAGTTTATTTGTATAGCCCAATATCACATACAATGTCTCAAAGGGCTTTACAGGCCCACAACAACAGACGGTTCCCGACCCAGCCCAGAGCTCTCTAGGAAGACAAGGAAAAACTCCCAAAAACCCTTAATGTATAAGGAAAAAGGAAGAAACCTCGGGAGAGGCAATTCAAAGAGAGATTCCCTCCCCTCGAACAGCCAGGTGTGCAATAGGAACCGCAGGTGGGAA
>OMOW01112858.1:0-12830 GCA_900312555.1 Lamprogrammus exutus | reverse complement strand
ACTTTCTCCAGAAACGTCTGACTCTCCCTCTTCAGAGAGAAAGCTGAGAGTCAGACGTTTCTGGAGAAAGTCGGTCAGTTGGAGAAAGTTCTCCCTACTGAGAAACCCCAAGCTCTGAAGGCTGAGGCAAAAATGGGCCATCTGGGGGGTATTTCTCTTCCTCAGACAGACAATAGTGGCTCACAAGCACCTGGACAAAATCCAGGCCACTTATCTGGAAAGGCTGGAGCAGCAGGAAAATGAGGACAGCAGGATTATGGATGCCACAAATGGCCACAAACTCTGCAGCAGCAGGAGCTGAGTCGGGCAGAGAAGAACTGTGTGAAGACCAAGGTGGGAGATCTGGAGAGCAAAGATAAAATAACTTCTGGACAAAAAGTCCAGGGAGAAAAAAATGGCTGAACAGGCCCTTCCCATGCCTGGGCCCATGGAACTCTCTCTCTTGCTCTCTCTCTCTCTCTCTCTCTCTCTCTCTCTCGATTGCCTCTCCTGAAGTTTCTTCACAGGTTCCTTAAGCGCTAAAGGCTTAAAGGGAGTGTTTTTCTCTCTCACATTTTCCTAAAGAGCTATGGGCTTTTGTGATTTATATGAACGTATACGCTCATATTTGATATGTATTATTACACGGTATATTATATTATTGTATTAATATTAGATGATTTCATCATTTTAGATGAAATGTTATGAATGTAAAGGAAAAATAGATAAATTAGTGACTCTTTACTTGTTTCTGATCATTATTGGGCTGGTCAAGGTGCTGTGAATCATTTGATTCCACACTGCCTCTATGTGGCAAACCATGAGAATAGCAAGAAGCACTGTGATGGAACATGGACCAAGGACCCCAACCTCAAATCATGATATGTCCTAACATACAAACATAGACGATAAAATACTATTAGAAGTCATACAATCTTCATGATCACATATTGGCTATACACAGTTATTTTACCTAAAGTTATTTAGCAAATACACTTTACACTTGACTTATCTAAAAATGTCTAAAACAAGACGGATGAGACAGACACATGGTCAACAGCACAATGGATTTCTCTGTTTACAATGGAAACTCCAGTAAGGTTGTAATAAATTCACTTACAGAGCGATTAGGGTTATGCACTGAGAGTACCTGAAGGTGAAGGTTGTCCCTTCACAACGCCATTCTTCGTTCTCTCCTCAAAATTCATCACCTCTTTGTAGATTAGTTCTGCAAGTTAAGAAAGAAAAGTCATTAAAAAAAAATCATTAATCATACTATACCTGTTAAATTGAAGGTTTATGGTTAAGGTATGACTAGACAGTAGGAATTAATGTTTAGGGTATCAAAAGACAATACAATCTGTTTAAATAAAATCAGGCTATTAGAACTATTGCAATGTCTTGATGAAATGTCTTTCTTTTTGCTTC
The DNA here is from genome assembly GCA_900312555.1 of Lamprogrammus exutus. NCBI lineage: Eukaryota > Metazoa > Chordata > Actinopteri > Ophidiiformes > Ophidiidae > Lamprogrammus > Lamprogrammus exutus. The sequence goes on along the minus strand of OMOW01112858.1, from coordinate 11,423 downwards.
CTCACCTTTCCATTCATCAATGGAGTGTTCTCTTTCATCCAGCTGCTTGTCATAGATCTGAGGTGGAGGCTAGAGGGAAAAACACACAGGACATCTAGCTTAGCAGCAGTTTAGCGGACGACAGTGGAGGTAACTGAGTATCATATTTATTTGGGGGCTTAAATAACATGAATATATTCAAATTGCAGGTAGTAAGTGATTCCACCCTTCCCCCATTTCACTGTCACCTCATACTAATGAGGCTCTAGCGGAGAAACTGAACTTCACTAAATGTACAAGAAACATCTGACCTTTACATTACAAAACTTCTACTATTACAGCGATTTTTCGTCTCTTTAAATAAGAAAGAAGAGGCAAAATAAGAAGGCATCTTATTTTATTGTCTGGTTTGGACACCAGGATAAAACCAAGACATCAAGGCAAGGAGAAAAACTATGAAATCCATACAAACATGCACATGTTGTAAATTTTGTAAAACATTTAGCCATAGTAATTAAAATGAGGATTTGCCTACTTTTGTCCTACTCACCGCCTCCACTTCGGCTGGATCATACCACACATTGATGTAGGGATGCTGTAAGGCCTCATCCACCGATATCCGTTTAGCAGGGTCAATGATCAGCATCTTAGACAGCAGGTCTCTGGCCTGGCTAGCTGAGGTTTGGAAAAACAGAAACATCCTGTTGACATTTTGATGCAAGAAAATATCCCTTAATATCAAGACTATGACATGAGTAGAGAGAGAGAGAGAGAGAGAGAGAGAGAGAGAGAGGGAGAGGGACAGACAGACCAGGGATTAAATAGCATAATAAACAACAATAACAGCTTGTGAAGGGAAACCAACTTTTCATCACAGTAAGATAAGGCATTGTATTTGTTATCAAAGGGTTATACAAGGGATGGATGAGAATCTAAATTTATTGATTTACCTACATTATAAATGTATTTTGAATAATTTAAAAATATTCAGAATTATTTTTATTGTTATTATTATGTTATATTGTTATCATTATTATTGTTGTTATTGCTGTGGCTGATATGTTTATTTTAGGTCATATCATCCACCCAAAGGAGGCAATATGTTGATAATTCTATAATACCTTGGCAAACATATAGCAATGTCTTCTTTTTCATTTTGTGAAAATTAATCAATATCGTGGCCTCTTCTGTTGTATCCCAGTTCAGTATGTGTAATTTGATTCAGTATGTAGCAAACGTAGTAGAGATGCAGAAATTGATATAGTTATTTGATTTCTCAACATACAGAAATGCCATCAGTATCACCACTTTCTCCATCTCCAGGCTCTCATGGACTGATCTGAAATCGAGAACCCTTAACCCACATACATTCCCTCTCCTACACGCACTGACCTTCACTATAAATAGCTCTTCAGCCGCAAACAACTGAGAGAAAGATAGATGAGCCGGGCGCACCCTCGCCATCCGGCCTCAGCGTCAACACATCAATAACCAAAGGATGGAAAATCTGCAAAATGATCGCTGCTCATTCCTGTCTTCCACCCTTTCTCTTTCTTTCCCTCTCTCTATCTTCTGTCTGCCCAAAGCCTTTGAATCGACTCCAAACTCAAGCATGACGGCAGAGAACAGTAGCACAGCAACCTGGTCTCCCCCACTTCCTCCCACTCTCTCACTGGCTGCATTTCCTTTAACGCCATCACTCGAGCAGGGAGCAGCCAGCATACAAAAGTGATTCATGAGAATTTCACCAGGCAGTGGCTTTGAAGTTGGAGCAGAGCGACGACAAAGCATATTCTATTACCTTTTTAGAGGAATTTTCCATATTTAAAAATACCATAGATCACTTTTTTCAAAGGAGATGGGATGGATAAGAAATAGATCAAATCCCCCTTGGCTGCACAGAGTGAGGTTCACAGCATGAAAGTTAGTGAATTTATTTGACTAAAAGAAGCCCAACAAGGCAAGGTTTAAAAAACACAACTTCATGACCTACATAGGACATAAAAACCTGCATGCGAGTCATTAAATCAACATGCCAGTTATTATCTCATATATATCAGAGATAATGATGCATACGTAGGAGTTTTTAGCTTGGCTGAAACACCCAGCAGCACCCATAATGTCAGAGTGCGTGTGTCTCCCATGTGGCAATGCGGCACTGCTCAGCCAAACACTCTGCATTGCTGGAGTCTCAGTCCGACAAGCAGGGGGAGTTAACACCACTCCAGGAACGGCCATATACTTTATTGAAACATTTATTGAACAGACCTCAGATTTCCATTATGATTTACTGCAGGCATTAAGAGCCTGTTTTAACCGCATGACTGCAACGAGCAGCAGCAGACGTGTGTGCAAGGACAGCGAGGGCGTATCCAAGCAGCACCCACAAAGCTAATCTGTATAAAATGTTTTTTGCACTAAAAACGTAATCGTGTCTCCTACACGAAAGTCATTTTTTTCCACATGTGCCAGTTATTTTGTCCTGTAGGAGATAAAATAGAACATAAAAAGTTTTTGACCAATCCCTGGCTGTCCCACAAAAGGATTGCATCAGTGGTTTTCAAACCATTTATAACGAAGTACCACCTCTGCAGCGAGCCGCAAACACACAGAAAACCTCATATGTGCATGTGAGCTGTACTGACATTCAGAAGTTTACATCATGAGCTCTCAAAAAATTACTGACTCCCATGTAGAATTGTGAACACACAAGATAAGTTGGGTTATTCTCAATTTTTAACTATATACATATATATAACTAATTCTCAATTGAATACACAATGACAGCATTTGCATAGAATTCAGTTGTTGTGACTCTCTGGCATGTACCAGTGGTATAAGTGGCAAAGTATAAGAACCCCAATCCTAAATATTTCATAGATACCAGATATTTTATAGGTAGGGGATTAACTAAAAAAATCAAATGTTTTAGATGAATAGTAACCCCCCCAAAAAAATCTGTCTACACCTTTCAGTGATTTCAGTTTGCATTACCATGTAGAGTGTACCTTTCAAGATTACACAGACATATAAATATTATACAAGTAATCAATCAATTAATTCAAAGATCCAAAGATGGATAAAGTACATGAATTATGGCTCCATATAAAAGTGCAGGCTCTCACCTTTGAGTTTGTTGTGCTCAGAGTCAGCAGGGAAAAGGCAGTCAGGGAAGAGTTTGGGAAAGGTGAGGCCCGCATACTTTGGCCTGTTCTCCACATAGTTCCTCACTGTGGGCTGCAGCTTCTTCATAAACTCAGGTGAGGGCGTACCCAGCTGCTCAATCACTTTGTTCCATTGGTCGATGTCTGATGTGTTCAGTCAGGATTAAGGAAAACACACATGGGACTGGAACTAGTTTTGAACTAGATCATAACTTCATTTTATTTTTCGTATAATTTTGCTCTGTGTATCTCATCTCATGTAATACCTGAGCAATCTCTGACACGAGATTTTCCCTCCATCCTATCATATAAAAATCAAATGTGAGCTGTGGGAGGGAGAGAGCTTCATGCATCAAGAATCAAAGATTAAACAGAAATGTATTCATTTCCAAAACATAAAATAAGTAATAAAATAGAATATCACATAGTAGCTGTTTGTAAAAGTACATTGTGAGGAGTGATTTAAGGAGTGAGTTCTTCTGTCTGGCTCACCTTCCCTTTAAAGGTCCCATATTAAGCAAATATCGGGGGTTTTTCTTGTCCTTTTGCATGTAAGTCAGTCATCAATGTCTGTAACAACACAGAAAGTCTGAAATGATGACACCGTCTGATTCTCAGAGATGGCTCTATTCCCTCTCTACGGACGTAGAATCGGTGAGTATTGACACTGTGCTCATGTTGGAAGCCTGAAAGTACAAAAAAAGCTATGTTAGCGTCTGGCTAGCGTGTGTGCCTATTCTTAGATTATGCGTATTGCGTTATGTGGGACGTCAGCGTCAACATTGCTCTCTGATTTCTGCACCCATCAGACCACCATCCATGAGATGTCATCTTGAAGTCAAGAAGAAGAGGCCATCAGGATGACGAGGAAGACCTTGACGAATGTGTTTTCAGTGCCTGATGACTCGACGTGTCACCCTGACGACAAGTGTCACGGGGGAGTCAACAGATACGTTGTGAGTTCTTTTTGTGTTCATGTTTCACATTTCTGAATGCATATATTTGTCTCAACTAAAATGCTGCTGATATGCTTATTTTAGCGTAAGGGGATCCTTGACAACAGGTCCAATCATAAAATGGCTTCAATCAATTCCATTAATCCATCCTTTTTATTATATTTAACCATTCTATTCTTACCACTAAAATAGTTTCAGTTACCTCAGAACTGTGCTATTGTGAGTTCTATATAAGTGTTAATGTAACAGAATTAACATTCACTGATTCATTGTGTGCTTTGTTGGCTGTTTGAAGTCCTTTGTTCCCCATGCAGGGCTTAGCTGACCTATAAGCAGGAAGTGGGTCATATGAAGGCAGACCTGCTGATGAACTCCCTAATGAGACTTTTTGGTTCTGATTAACAAGAGAGACTGCTACGTCACGACAAAGACGTTAGGCGTTTGCGGCCGTTTATTTGTGCATGTGCGCGGTGATGTGTGCGGTAACTGCAATTGTGCAAACCCTCTGACCGCCAAGAAGCGTTTCTCATGTACCTCCACCACACGCTTTGAATGGCTCCCCCCTTGCCTCTCCCCGCGTTCTCACAGACGATTGCCAGTGGAGGCAGTTGGATGCCAAGGCCACCAGAGGATCCCCATTACTTCATCTTACTGGAACGCTGCGCACTCGTCCACCTCCTCTTTGTCTCCATTGCGCTTTGGCCGCGATCCATCCAAACATCTTTCTTTTTTTATCCACTGAGGTTCTTATCCACGGCTGTTGAGCAAGTGGTTGGATTCACCCTCACAGCTGGAGGTGTTTTCCTCAGCGTGTAAGAGCCCAAATGCATCACGCTGAATTGCTTTCAGAGTCATTCGCGTCTTGAAACAGGCATCCCTAAACACAACTGCTCTCCTTAGAAAAAAAAGGTTTCTACAATATTCGGGTTTGAATCAGACAAGAGACGGGAGCGTTAGAGAGCGGCGGTGAGGTCACAAGGATACGATCCATGCCAGGAAACAGCACTGTCCCTCTTATCACCTCTCCAAAGATGCAGCCTACTGACCACATGTCCACTGGAGTCACACACACACACACACAGACGCATGCACACACACACACACACGGACACATGCCCTATCATTACCAAATATCTATCAGCATCACACAGCATTTCTATCTCCTATCTGACTCATTAAGAAGCTTTATATTACTGTTGTCAGGACAACAATCATCCAATATCTTTTCACACCACTCACTAAGTAACTATACACTAAAACAAGGTGCAATATGTTATGATATTCAGACTCTTTGCCTCTCCAGTAGCACATATCGTGTGTTATTTCGTGTCACATACAAAATGCATTTTTCATCACCTTCACTACAGCACCACATACTTAACAAACTGCCCTGAGTGGCTATAGAAAAGTCAGTCACCCTGAGGTTCACTGTGTTGTGACCCTTGCAGCGAGATTGGTGTTCTATATCATCGTTTGACAGACACTCAAAAAGGTGCAGATAAAGTCACACAGGTCAAAGCTTCTACGGAGTAAATTATCAACTAGAGCGCGGGTGCAGAGCCGATCTATAAGCAAAAGATTAACGAAAACTGGCTGGACTAAGAAAGGATAGAGTGTCAGACGATTATATAGGTGAAGTGGGTGTTTGTGAGACAGAGAGAGAGTGAGAGAGAGAGAGAGTGAGAGAGAGGGCTTATTGCAGGGGTTTTCTGGTTCTCTGGCGCATTAATCTTTCAGGGACTGCATGTTCCCGGAGTAACAGTCACGAGCACCTTCAGACATGCTGGCCTTGTGGATCTCATTACTCTAACTTATCTTACATGTCCGAATATGAACCTGCTTTAAATCATACCTCCGGCAGATGTAAAAGTGTGGCACCACTGCGCCGTGATCATTTTCACACTCTCCTATCATGGCAAAGCTTTATTTTGTTGTTGAATAGAGTTGACACCATTAACCTAAATATTACCTTTGATCTGGCATTTTTCACAATTATGAATGAATGAATGCATGAAGAATTTTATACTATGCATTTGTTGTGTGTCTAATGACTAATCCTGACTCACAATTGTGATAAGATGCACTGGAAACATTCACAGCATGGGAACTATTAATCCTACTCCTTCCGGCTAAGAGAAGTCACACTAAATGGTGTTCCAGACATACTCCAAATGACACACACTTAAATACGCAAAGAGAAATGGAAAGAGAAAATTTCTTCTTGCCAAAATATGACACTGAATAAAAGCTCTTAAGACTCAGATGTAGACTGCTTGTTCTGTGAGGTTATTGCTGCACAAGAGCGTTAAGAGACGATCAGTGGGAATTGACACTGACACATGTTACAAAGCCAGCCAGGTGTGAGTTTGCGTTAGGATCTGCACCTCAGTAACACACAGAGACATTGGGGCCACGAACACAGAACAAGCTACAATCAGACTAAAACAAAAATGGATCGAAAGCAAACAAGATGGTTTCCCCGCTAAGCTTAATGATAAAACACACACAGACTCGATAGGAGAGCAAACCAAACACTCACTAGTTCATACCTCTTGTTCTAACAATATACTGGCCAAAAGAGAGAGAAACAAGTATAATAAGCAGAATATTTTTCTAACTATAGGTCAAAACTGTCTGCCTGCTATTGCATCAGCTTTATCTCAGTTACACATTCGTGGTTGCTGCATGTTTTCCACCTTATTTGTTATGTTACAGCAATTCCATTAATGGCAACCCAGTCTGCCAGATCCACATCCTTATTCAGATCTGGATTTGGACCAAGTTGCACTTTATTGATTGATTGTGTTTCACAGGATAAATGATGCCTGATTTTTGTTTCAATTAAAAGAAAATACACAGAAAAATACCAAAAAAATGCCCTCTCACAATGTTAAGATCCACCAAAGTCAGTTGATAACTTTTTAAGTAATCGTGCTGACACACAAGCATACCAACCAACAGACACAAGTGGAGGTAAAAATGCTATTTGGAAATTATATCATGAAGATTATGTATAAATTACACTAAATGGTGGTAACATCCATGGTAGTATTTAAGATAAATGATAAGAGATGATTTTCTCTTAGATTCTGTTGAAACCCGTTCATTCTCTAGAATAGCCATAACTAAGAGTGTTACCATCAGACCAGGTCGCAGTGTGTTAACAAGGATACAGTCCCGCCCGGGGAAAAGGATTTTGTGGCGCACCATTTCTCCCATAATGCACCCCACCGACCATATATCCACTGCATGTACAGAGGTGAGCATGGGATAAAAAGGGGAGCAGAAGAAAGGAAAGGTTAGTATTAGACACATCAAGCTTTCTGAAAGGAGGAAACAGTGATTGTAAAGTTAGCTGTTATTCCATTTTAGAGAATTAATTTGTGAGTTCCAAATGGCTAAAACTATGCAGCGACAGACGAATGACAAGGTAAGACAGAGAGGAGGAGAGAAAAAGAGAAACCAGACTCTCAGGAGGACTAACTAGTGGCTTTCATTCAAAGCCTCTGAGCCTACAGGCTTCCTCACACATCCATGTGGCTAATGATTCATAAGTGGAGTTCGCCTTGAAAATGTGGGATTTTCGCGAGACCGTCAATCTGTGTTGGCGTTTTATGTTTCATACGCACTGACTCATACCTTCAACACTGCTGTGCCCTTTAGTTCATTCATGTACGACTCACCGTGCTGGTATCATTTGGGATCATTACATTTTAGCTTCCTTGAGCATTAATGCCCACCTAAGTCTAAACCCACAGATGGATTTGCCAAAGCCAGATGCTCAGCGTCACGTGGCCCCGCTGCTTTCAAAAATACATAAAAACAGCTCATATGTTACATTTAGTCTTGATGACCAAATTCCTGTTTTGTTTTTTTACCTGCATCCAATTTTTGATCTCTTTACATTATCTTAAAGTCTGATTTAAGATCAGAAAAGATTTAAGAATGACTTTTGTTGAAGCATCTCAATCACTGCCAGCTGTTTATAAAGATTTTGACTGCTGACTGCGGCAAATACACCAGCGGGTTTAAACTTTTTATTGGTATTAATAAAAAAATAAAAAGACTTTGGTCAAATCCCAGATTGAGACCATTCACTACATTTGATCATCAGTGCACGTGAGGCGTGCGTTCTCACCGTTCTCTTTGTAGCCCATGCCCAGGATGACCTCTGGGGCTCTGTAGTATCTGGTCACCACGTAAGGGGTCATCATGAAGCTGGTGCCTGCGGTCCTGGCCAGACCAAAGTCCAGGATCTTCAGGGTGCAGTCTGACTTCACCACTATATTGCTTGGTTTGAGATCCTGGAGAGAGAGAGAGAGAGAGATGATGTGCATTAGCACTGCTCGTGTCGCACTTGTAAAAGGTTAGTTATTGAAAAAAAGCATACTGAGACAATCTTATCATACCAGGCAGAAGCACATTGATACCACAGGTTTAAGTTTAAGGTTAGGGTTATAATTAAAATGTCTGCGCTTTCACTTTGTGCGACGTCCATCCATTTTCTAATGAGCGAAGCCAACGAGCCACATTCAGCTGACATGTAAAATGGTCGGCTAATTAGACAGGGTGAAAAAGTGGGCGAGTGATGACCTTTTCAGCCATCAACACCCGCTAACATTATAGGCTTACTGACAATGTGGAACAGTTCTAATAAGCACTGACTGAGAAGTCCATCACAAACATTCATAGGGTTCCAATTACTTCACGTGGAGAGCAACGAAAATGTTAGTTTTCAGAGTTATTAACTTAGAACATCTACAGTATCTGGACCTGTATGCTCTGAAATACATGCGTTGCTTCATATCGATACAGCTCTACGTCTGCAATTATTTGATTTTATAAATTTGCTTCATAATATATTTTTACACTGTTCTATTTATTACTGTTCCTTCCTACCCTGTGAATGATGCCAGCTGAGTGAAGGTGTTTGATACCGCACAGCATCTGGTAGAGCAGGTAGGACATTCTCTCATGGTCAAGCTCCATCTGAATCACCTGGCACAGGTTGGCGTCCATCAGCTCCATCACTAGGTACCTGAGAGAGGGTGGACTGATCAGCTGAGGGAATGATCAATTGGCATACTTTGCTGTACAATAAACTAATTCCAAATTTGATAACTGTGCTCAGCATTGGATATTGGACATAAAAAGCAGTGTCCAAATATTTTCTTCTGGTTAGAAATTAAATGAAAAGTGCACGATAAAAAGAAGCATGAATCCTACTGCAGTACTACTACTTTACAGATTGTTCTAAAAGTGAACACACTCATTCATCATTCAGTGTGAGAACAAGATACCGCCAACAGCCTCAGATTACATCTACTTTCACTGACTACACCCCCCACTGTTGTGTGTTCTCACAACAGCAAGTGGGGAAGGCAATCATGAGCAAAAAATGGAAATTAAATCCCTCCCCTTCTTTTTCTGCCGCTTTACATTTGAGATTAATTTGTGTGCAAAAAGCGGACCCGTTACATGAGGAATGTTCACGTGTTTGTACTGCAAAGAAGTGTATACTGTACTCACACATCCTGGAATTCCTCTAATGATTTCTGTGGTGTGAAGACATTTAATAAACTGATAATCTGGAAGAGAAGAAATGACATAAAACGAGAGTTACAGTGAGGGATTGGAGATTGTTGTAATGACTGCTGAGGATACTGCCAAGTGAAGGACAGAAGTGAGTAAGTGTGTTGTTAAGGACAAACTGCAGCATTGAGGATTACAATGATGCCTTAAAGTTCTCAAATAGCCAATTCGGTACATTTCTCTAAGCATGTTTCTATCGCCATTAAACCAATCACTCACATTTTTGTGATTGACACATTTCATGAGCACCAACTCCCTGTACGCCCTCTTGGCATGGGTCTGGTTCTGGAAGGGTCTGCTCAGCTTCTTGATGGCGACATTTCTGTCCAGAACAGCATCATAGCCCGCACTGAGAGAGGAAAAACCACAGAGAACAGCGTAAAATGGAAAAATGGATGAAGTGGTGCAGGCAGGGAAAGAATAAAGTACGTTACGTAAAAATTTGGACATCGCAGGTTGCTCTACTTGAACACACGTTTTAGATTTATGTTGGTTTTCAGTGAATAGCACACAGATGGGGAAATGTCATGTTTTCATTCTCAGTTATATCTTAGAGTTTCTTTTCTCAAAAACATCCACGTGTCAAAGCATCGGTGTGAGGCTTAGTGCGACCCAGATCGCACTTGTAGTACAGTATACATCACCAAATGGATTTTATGGTGGATGGTTGAGTGGGACGTGCTGTGGTTGGCTTGTCATGTCTCTGTGGAGACTGCGGGCCAGGGATGATGTGTGACCATGGAAACAGCAGAGCCTTCATAAAAGCATTGAGCCAATAGGGATTTGAGCAAGTCATCGTTTTTTTTTCCCTCTAGCTGAGTGAAAGATGAAGTCATGAAAGTACTTAAAAGACTTCATCCCTCCTAATATGCTCATGAAAGCTCATCCTGACCAAGCACACGGGTCATGCGAGCATAGAGATATGCGCAGATTGCGATGATTGTGGGCGACAACGTTGCCAGAGTCTTAGCTTCCCTCATTAGCATGTTCGCAGGCTGTTCGGGGGAAAGATCTCCCGATTGCATAAGAGCAACTGAATGACGTGCTGAATGTTGATTTGAGATTAAGCTTTTGTGTTGGGTGCTGCATGCTGTAATCTTCTGCAGAGTGCCTGTGCAAGTGTTTGTACTGTATGTTTCAGCTATAAATAGACAGATCAGACAAATGTTTATGTTCATGTGATCATGTCATCGAAAGAATCCTTTGATTCATCATATTATAACCACGTTGTCAACTATTTAGCATCCATAATCTTAATTGTTAGTCTTAATGGGACTATTTTCATTGCAAATCTAATTTGATGTCTACAAGCAGTAGGATATTATATTAGTCCTGCGGGTTTCATGTGGTTTGGTTGTAGTTATGCCATCACCATATGACACCAGACGACAGCGCCAAGCACACAATTAGATTTGCTCTCGCTTCTCTACAATATCCTTCGCATGGACACAATCCCAGCATTAGCGGCCACGGCCATCTGTGGCTTCTTTGCAAATGTACAAAAACTGTTCATGAGATAATGGCTCAGGCCACTGGAGGCAAAGGAGGGCAATGAAATGAAACGCGTCAGCTTGGCTCATCCCAGAGAGGTTCTTTGAGGCAGGTATCAGCACAGTGAGATAGCATCAATGTAAATACTTCTTACAGATCATTTGACACAGCACACGTGAGGCTTTTCTTGGCAGCGCATTCTCTGCATTCTGAAAGAGCAGGAATGAGATGAATTACAATG
>OMOW01112852.1:0-14097 GCA_900312555.1 Lamprogrammus exutus | reverse complement strand
AACGGGTCAACAACAGGCCCTCCCTTGCCTGCCCAGGCGCCCCGGAGCAGGTTTGGCCGGGTCATTTGGGCACCCAGCCGGTTTGCATGCCCAGTTCTTGTGAATTCAGGGGAGGACGTGTGTGGTGACCAGTCACTCACTGAAAAATGGACATTATTATGGGTTTATAATTCAGAGTTGGTGCCACGTTATATGCTTATTGTTTTCTTCTTACCGGTGGTGATCTTCTTTAAGCATTACATTTCTCAAGCACCTTAGCGGTTTACTTCTCGAGCACGGTGTAGGAAATAAAAGGAATGGTTTCCGGGTTGAGTTTGTTGTTGTTAGCTGTGCAAATAAACGAAGAGCTAGCTTATGTTAGCTCCTCAACTAAAGGATTATCTCTCCGTCTAATCTTTGCATCGATCTCCCACAACATATAAATAAAATAACTATACTGAATATAACTAAACAAATAACTGACATGATGTAGCACTGTTGTAATTGTGTTCTCAGTTCAATAAAGTTTTAAAAGTAACTTCTGTGCCTAATCTTCTTCTTCTGCTAACTGCAACTCTCTGGACAGCAAAGGTGAACTTTGCCCTAACATGTCTGATTCAAAAGTATTTTTAATAAAGCACAAGTATAGCATACACAGTATGTACTACACAACCTATGCTATCAAATGATATTGTCCTACTCAATTAAATTCATAGCAGCAATTAATTGAAAATGCATACTCTTGTATTTGTAAGGCTGTGCAATATAAATTCAATACACCTGCAGGCCATGATGTCAATAAACCAGAATTGAGCCATCATCATTGGGAAACAGTTAACATGTCACAAACTGGGTAACAATGAGTTTTATTATTATCAATGATCAGCCGCTCCATGGGGCACTGGAATGGTTTCGTCTCTATATCATCACTTCTAACATCAGACATTAACTGTGCCCGTCTGTTTGGTTTAATCCTCTGAAGTAATTTTATACTTTTATTTTCATACGTTATTTGTCAGCCAAAAAGCTGTACAGCAAAAACTGCATTTACTAGACAGGACAACAGCAATGGATCACATGGCCATCAAGTATAACAATATTCTAGAATGCTTTTTCCCCCTAATTATCTTAAATAATATCTAAAGACGGATAATATTTCCTATGTTTTTTTTTTAAAAATTTTCTTTATGTACTGGATGATTTTAGATTGTTTTAAGGAAATATCTGTTCAAATAGCGGCACGTTTATTAGAAAAATTTATGAAACTAGTTTAAAGGTGGATTTCCCCTTTAATGTTCATGTTGATATAAAGTATTTGCTTACCTGGAAGTTTGAAGCAGCAAACGATGTTTTCAGCTTTAAAACTCCACAGACACAAACTCGGTTTAACAGGCTGGCTAACAGTTAAACGGGCGATTTAATAAACAAAGGTCCGAGCTGCTAGTGAGTGAACAAATGAATCCACGTCACTTTGTCCACGGGTGACCGCATACACCTGTTTGATCAAGCTAGGCAGCGAGTTACGCTTTTCCGGGTAGAACCTTCAAAATGAAGGCGAAATTTAGTTAAGACGTAATATACTGTTAAAATAAAAAGAACAATCAGTCTCTCTGCAACATGTTGTTTGCAATCATAAAGTTAGATTACGTTGATGCAAGTCGTCATACAGTAAAACCTGAGGACTTCCCGGATATCCTATGAACTGTGAAAAACAGGTTTTCCAGCCAAACCTTTCAAAATAAAATTAAACTTAATGCACTTTATTAATGTATGGATAATGTTTTTCCAATAACGATGATTTAAAAAAACAAAACAAAAACGTTAAGAAGTAGCAATTTGAGTTACAGCTGTAAATACACTGTGAGTCACCATAACTGGAGAGAATATTTAAATGAGCTTCATGTAAAAGTGGAGAGTAAATATTGGATTAAGGGGCGGTGTAAGAAGTGCAAGAACGAGGTAACGTCCAAGGAATGAGTTCCATGATCAGCTCACACTTTTTTTTAATAATATGATTCATTTGGATTTGAACACTCAATATAAATTTATCTTCCAAAGCAAAGGGAAACAGTGAGAAAATGTCACTTTGGTCTAACCGTGCCTCCAATGTATGGAGAGTTCCCTAACAATTAAAGGTTATTCCAGGAAAGAACTCAAACTTCAATCAACAAAGGAAAAATATGAAGTATGAAGAACACATGCTGAATCAGCACTTAAAATAAATAAATACTGACAATATTTCCACAAACAGAACTGAACTGTAAGAGCTGCTTCAGGGGATCATTACATACAGGATCACATTCAGTTCCAAGTCAACCCCCCACTACCCACCCCCTATTTAAGTTGCCGCAATCCCCTTCTGTACTAAATACTGAAAAAAATCCAAACAAAAAAACAGAACTTAAAAGTGAAAAATCAAAGAGTAACAATTATCACAGTCTAAATACAAGGCAGGGGTGTGGTTCAGTCACTCTCAGTCGTCTCTCAGGTTCACTTAGTCGCTATAATATTCCTCTATCAGCAGGTCCGCTTCCTCCATATGGACCTGGCTGGTGATGGGCTGAGGCTGACTGGCTGGCAGAGCCTCTGAAGCCTGAACTTCCTCCTCTTTTACCTCTTCCTCCTCACTGTCTAACTCGATTTGGCCTGGCTCTTTATCCGTCAGCGCCTCCAGTGGTAGTCTGAAGAAACACATTAAAAACCATGACGAGGAAATGAGGATAGCAAACATACAGGTAGGATGGATTCAGTGTTCACCAGGCTCACAAGTCTGCAAGGCTTTATTCCAGCATAACAGCACAGCAGCTGACTCATTTCACTCATCATCATCCTTGTGTTTGAGTAAAGGTCTAAAACGTGCATCATTAACCTGACATGGTTCAATTATTCAAGAGATCATTTAGATTTTGGATTTGATAAAACTTGATTTGTTGCTACAATGAGGAGTTAAACATGAGAAGCATTGCATTCAGTTTTGAATTATGGCATTCCCAGATTCATTCAATTCAAGTACAATCTCTGATCTGCTGTTCCTGATACAGAATCATCTGAAAACCGTGAGTGTTCAAATCAGCTGCTGCGGAGATTGGGCATGAACACGTGACAGTTATGAGGTCAAGGTGATACACATTTTAAGCTCAATGCTACAGTATAAGGAATAATCAAATGTCTGTATGACCTAAACATAATGTACCTTCCAGGGAACCGTCTCAGTGAGAGCTGACCCACATCCTGGATAAATGCTATCTGAGCTGCAGGAGAAACAGAACACACAGAACATTGACATTCAAGCATCTCTCACTGCACATTGTGTGGTAGAACCTTTAAAAACAAAACAAGTAGAACAAAATGACTAAAATCTAAATGTTTGGCCCAGTTAGCCCATGGTGTCCATCCCTTTCCTTGCACCCACCCCCTTCCTTCCTGCCGCCCTCCCTCCTTCTGGCCCTCCCACTTCCTTCTTTCTCACTTTCCTCTCTTCCCCTTGCTTTTTGCCTTCCTTTTAGGTTGACTTAGCAAAGGAGGTAGGCAGACAGACATTGCATGTATACTGCTGGGAAAATAGTAGGAAAATAGAAGAAATAGAAACTAAGGTTACATATGAGAGAAAAGAGGGAAAGACATAACACACAACAGCAATGACAAAAGTTAAACAAAAAAGTATATAGGTTATCACTGATATCAGTGTTATTGTGTGGTTTATGAGTTGATTGGCTAGGCACACAGTCTATTTGGTAAAGGTGAGTATGTAGGGTGGGGGATGGGGTGTAAAGGTATGTGTTTGTGTGTCTGTGTGACGGAGTGTATAAGGATTAATGTGACTTTTCAAAAAAAGGAAGTAATGGGGAAAATTGGAATCTTCCAAGGACCCGCCGAAACTCCTATCCCACCTACCTGACTTTTGACAATAAACAATCATAAGAGAAATAGATGGATCAAGGATCAATTTTTGTATCATTATTGTTGTATAGTATTATTTATTTTAGTCTTGTTACAACTTCATTCTATTTTTACTCTCTATTTTTGTAATTTCCGACATTCCCTGGCCGTTCAATTTGTCTTTGAATTTAGGTTTTTTTTAGGGAGTTTTTTTAGTCTTCTTAGAGAGCTTGGGCTGGTCAGGAGCTGTTGAAGTGTGGTACTGTAAAGATCTTTGAGAAATTGCATGCGACTGGGCTATACAAACAAACCTGACAAATCAACTGAAATGGAGTTGATAGTATGACAATTTGGACACAGTCATAAGTGTGAAAGAGCCACAATTTGAAACTAACATTTCAGTGAAACCTTACTTAAAGATGATCTGGATACAGATCAGATTCATATCAATGCGTGTAGAGCATGTGATCAGAATGCAGTCTGATCTTCTACCACACATACAACCGTATGAATACGGTCTGACTCACACTGTGATCAGGTTTCAGTCAGAACTATCCAAGTGTAACTGCAATCTATGCAGCTGTGACACATTCATCAAATCCACCTAAAAGTTAAAATTTCACCTTGACTTGTCCTGTCATTTCTTCCCTTTGATCTCGTTAATAAAGTTATTTTCAATCAAGAGTTGTATTGAGTGCGAGTGTGTGCATCACCTTGGTTTCGCATAGGGTTGGTGAGTTTTGCCAGGTATGGCAACAGTTCAGTCTGCAGGCTGACAGGTGTCAGACAGAAGCTGGTGAACAGGCTGTGAGCAGCCAGGCAGTTGTCACGGTGCTGAGGAACAACAGAAGTCTCACAATACAGTCTGGATGTTCAACCATTGACCAACTTACTTCCTGAAACTAAAAAAATCTAACAATGACTTTTGTTTATGATTATTTAGGCACTAACTTTTTCAAATATTCAATCAATAAAGACAAAAATTAAAAAAATAAATACAATAAAACTCAAATGAATAATAAATGGTTAAATACAAATCTGAGGGGCTGTCATGGCAATGTTTGGACTTTTTAAAGGATAATGTATCAATTGTCAAAATAGTCATGAATTTATTTTCACTTAATTGACCAACTGATCAATCATTTCAACTAATCCTTTTAACACTAAAAAGTACATCCACTGAAATAAATTAAACAGCAAAATTAACACTAAAGTAACTAAACTTAAAAACAGCTTTAAAAGTGCACTATGTAACTTTTTGACCTGACAATATTATCTTCATCTTGATATATACATTATATATCAGAGTAATGGGTATATCAGACTGGCCTGGTATCTGTTCAGGTAATGCACCTCTGTGACTTGTTTTTGCTTTATTATTCTGGACTTGTTGGGTTGGATCGCTATACGATGTAAACAAACTGGCGCCATAACAGTCTTGTGTGTGCCTGTGAATACAGACACACAACCACACCCGAGCCATCTAGTGGGACTCATTGCAGTGGAGACTGTATAAGAGGATGAAGCTCTGTGAAAAAAGCATTTAAAGGACTAAAACTAAAGTGAAATTGGGAGAAACGCTGACTGAATGGATGCAATTACAATAACACAAAACTAGGGGGCTTAAAAAGTTACCTAGTGCTGCTTTAAGTGAAAAATAATAATAATAATAATTTATAAGTCACAAGAGAGCAAAATACCAAGCGAGTACAACCAAATTAATTAAAGTTAAGGAAGGCTGAAAGTGATTTCAACTGCTGAAGATTTGTCCTCATTAGTTCATTATCACCTATTGATCTGGATAGTATGACAATTACAGTATTTATACCTATGTTGTCTGTCATGTTCTACTTCTGTGTGATCTACTCCTCAACCGATATACCTAAATTTGTCTCTATATATGTATATATTTATGTATTTATCATATTGTGTTTTCACTTAATTCATTCCTCTACAGGTCTGGGGCCTCATTTATAAAACATTGCTTAGAATCCCGACTACATTATTGCATACACTGAAAACAGAGAGATCACGTAAGCAAAGAAAAAGTCAGATTTATAAAACCATGCACACGCGCACTTGTACGCAATTCCCCCTTTATAAATCACAACCGACGTGAAAAGAATCGCAGGCCAAAAAAACTCATTTCCCACACACTACATTCCAACAATTTACTGTAAATGGTCAATGCAAATGAATAAATGCATATTGAAATAAGCCGGTGTTGCACCATAATTCAGAATGGCGACGTCTGAACCCAAGACCAAAATATAAACTTACCAAGACAGAAATATATGTACTTGTGCAAGGGGGAGATGAGAAAAATGTCTTGTTTTTGTCGGCCAGAACAGCGAGATAACAAATAAAAAGTAAAAAGTTGCGTGTAATTAGAAGTGAGTTGAGTGTGGGAATGTGGCTGCTGCTGTTACTGTGTATTATCATATAATAAAGTCTATTGTTCTGTTGTCTTTAAAAGATGCAGCATAACTTCTTCCCGTATTTGTTCACGTGTGAAGGATCTGGATGATGGTGCAGATCTCTTTAGATTCAGGAGAGTTTTTGTTTTCTCACATAACACAGCAGCATTTCAGCAGCTCTGTGCGCTCACTCTGCGCCTCTCATCTGCGCCTCTCATCTGCACTCCGAGGGTTTGGAAACGGAGTGAGGAGCGCATGAGGGGAGCGGCTGTCTCTACGGGATTTAACTGAGACAATCTATAAGTTATCGATAAAAACAGTAAATCAGGGATTTAAATGTTGTGATTTCTCTGAGGAGCAGAAAATGTACCTATTATTTCACAGCACATTTACGCACCAGTGGTATCGACGTATACGTCTATATGCGGGTATCCAAATATTAAATTTGCTCCTTTGAATTGAAATTATTTGAGCCACAGGAACTACACATTTGAACCATAAATGGATCGACTATGGAGAGGAGTTGTTTGGGAGCAAGTGCTGTGTTAAACTACAGACATTCTGACATAAACACACGTACATTAACACTATCGGTGTGGATGTTTGTTCTGTTGTAGAGGCTCTCTGTTAGTAATGTTGACACTGTGGAATGACTGTGAGAACAATCACTGTGAAATCTGGCTTCATTCACTGCCTGTCCAATGTTGTCGCCAGATCCTCGTCTCCAAAACGTGCGTACGCATGGGTCAGAGTTTCTGTACGGGTGCGCACATTCTCATATAAAGTTTGTCTTTATAAAGCCCAACGTTTGCGTAGATAGAGGCAAACGCAAGTTTCAAGCTCCGTTTTGTGCGTATGCAACGGTTATAAATGAGGCCCCAGGTGTTCATATTTCTATTACTTCTACGGAATACTGCTTAATTGTTAGTATATATTCCATTCTGAATCTGTCTGCCAAGGAGACCCAGATCCAGAGGCAGATGCAGGATTGTTTCTAGAAATAGGATGTTTTTCCATATTGTTGTATGGATCTGTATGGATCTATTTCTTCAAAAGTAAAACAACAATCTCAATCACCAAAAAAAATGAAAATCTGACAAATTTATCCCAGTATGTGGTCATTTTTGAGGCTGCAGGTTGTGGTGCTGTTGAATTATATTATTGCATTATATATATTACCTTATATTGTAGTGTTCCAGTTATTCTGTGCAACTTTATATGTATTAAATTAAGTGGCTACGGGTACGGAAGACATATCCCAGGAACCAGGAGTCTAGGGGTATGGTATATTATCTCAGGTACCAAAGTGATCTACCATATCTGTAGAAAACTGTGCGAAATTTGTTGTCACATTAGACAGACTGACCAATCAGATTCATAATGGTTCTGTATCTGTAGCCACTGCCTCTACATAATGTAATGGAGTACAACAGTAACACAAACTGAAGCCTCTGACATTTTTATATACCTGAAGTTGCATGTGAGGTGTTGATTTTATTTTCTCCTTCTCTTGATGTTGCTAAAGCAGTGGAAATTATTCTGTGTAGCTCTCACCTTCTTGTTGATGAGGAGCCAGTTGGGTTTGTGCAGCGGCCTGAAACCGACAGCAACTTGCTGAGAGTTGGAGTGAAGGAGCCCCCTGGTGGCCACTGAGGACCCGTAGTCACACATGGTGCTGCGAGACTGGCAACAGCAAAACAGATAAACACTGATCACATTTTACCCAACATCCACCAGCTTTGTTCACACACAAACACTGTCAAGAGCTCAAGAGAGTGCCGAGAGCACTGAGGAGGGTAGTGACCAATTAGTGGGAGGGGGGGTCCTGAGATTAGTTGGCCACCCAGTAATTTATATGCTGTAGTAGGGGAAACCCTGCATACCAGATTAAGTTACTGAAAGACTGAGTGCTTGTGGACTATCACTGAAAAAAATCAACAATTGTGAGAGAATCATGATGAAATCTTAGTTCGAGACAATGCCAGATATTTAGGACCAAAATCTCATTGTGATCCACATCTGTAGCCCCATCAGATGGTTGACAAGTTGATGACACCATTTGTTGTACTACAATTCACCAGACATTCATCGCACAATCTGACACACATCAAACTTGATATTGTACAGTCTGACACAGATTACAGCTAATATTCTATAATGCCACACATGATTGTTGTTATCACACAGTTTGTAGGATGCATAAGACGCTCGCAGGTAAACATGTACTGTATCTAGCATTAAGCTCGGTTAAAACAGATATGACAGTACCTTAAGAGTTTAATGATAGAAACAATCATGGTCACTGACTGAATTATGCAAAAGTAAAAATAAATCTTCAGAGCCTAAGTAATTACAAGTTTAATTTAAAAACTAAACTTAGGAAAAGACAGACCGTCCAATCAGCAGTGAGGAGGTCAGCATCTGACATATACTCGCTGGCCCTCTCCACATCCTCCACCTCTGAGAAGAAGTCCAGGTAGTTCTGGTGAAGATACAGGTTGAAGAACTCTCCAGACATGTGCGAGCGCTCTACAACCAGCTGGACAGACAAACACAAAGATTAATTCGTAGTGTGCATGCAAAACCAAGGTTTTATAAGAGTATATAAACTTGTTATGTGTAGCGTTTGTACCTCAGGGTTTACTAAGAGTGTTTCTCTGTGATGTTGAGATAGATGAGCTGGTAGGCCAGGTCCATAAGAACCTTCAGCACCTTCAGCGTTCCCCCCTATTAATGTGAAATCAAGGTTCAGGGTTCATTTATTGACATTATACAACATGGCCCATTCACCTTCATCATAAATGGCATCAAAAATAAAAACAGGAAAGACGTCTTGTATGACCCTGATAGACTTGGAGCATGGCATTATGCTGTAGTACTTAGTGTAACATTATGTTTGACATTAGTGCGATCTACTTGCTTTTTCCATCTGTCCACTGTCCAAGTCCACTGCTGATAGCTAGAGCCTCATCAACACTGGTTTCTTTTTTCCATTACATTAATAACCGACACCAGTTACTCAATCAATGTCCATTTTCTTGACATAAGAGTAACTATATTACTGCACAGATTCAGGATCAAGACAAGAAAAGCTTATATGACTCACGCTTGCAGTGAAGGATCTTCCCCAGCGCCCGGAAAAGGAAGAGAGAAGCATCTTTTCCTCCAATAGCCTGCTCTTCCTCATGCTCTTTTGTCTCCTTGGACTTGGCCTTCTTCCTCTGGTTTACTCTAGAGACTGCTTTGCCTGATGAGCCCACAGATTTGTCCTTCTTCCTCCAAAGAGCCATTTCTAATGATGTGTCTGGAGAGTTAAAATAATGAAACATTTGGTGCTGCTAACGGCTCCTCCACAGTCTTTATTCTAAAGCAAAGCATGCTTGTTGTTTGTAGTACAACAAAACTGTCTAAAGAAGAGAGCTGCGTAGGGATGGGACAGTAGTATAGCAGATACCCAAAATTTAAGACAGTCCCACGGGGACAGGGATGAACTTAATAAAATGTAGCTCTGGGAGAAAACAGAATCACAGTCAGTGTAGGTCACTATCACCTAAAGAGATTCCGAACAAGCTTATCTTTCAGGTCAAATAGAAGGGTTTGTGTGATATTATTGCCAAATTTGTGTTTTAAAGAAAACGCTATTCTCTTAAATAGAAATAAATTTTGACGTCTACAGCTTTACAGTGATGATGTTGGGGCAGGCAGGGATGGGGTGCAGATGGCGCTAGGGAAGCCAGGGACAGTCAGGGATGGGGACAGAACATTGTCCCATGCAGCTCTTGAATCCAAAGGCCTGCTAGTGGCCCTTAGAGGCTGTAATGTTCATAACACTCATCAATACGAAACTATTAGATGGAAAAAACATACTGATGATTTTGCTCTCCTAAGAGTCTAACAACACAATAAAAAGCCAACACTGGATCCAGGCATCCTAAAACAACTGTAGGTCTATTTCTAACCTTTCTTTCCGCTCCAAAATCCTTGAGCGTTTAGTAGCCAACCAGCTGATAGATTATTTTACCTCTAATAACTCATTTGAGCTTTACCAGTCTGGTTTTAAGCAGTTTCACAGCACTGAAACTGCCCTGACCAAAGAAGCAAATTATGTACTTCTCACTGCTGACTCCGGTGCTGCCTTTGTTCTAATCCTACTCTGTCTAAGCATGGCGTTTGACACAGTTGATCACAACATTTTACTAGACTGTCTTGAAAACAACATAGGACTTCATAATCTGATTCTCTCTTGGTTTTGTTCTTACTAACAAATGGGTTCCACTTTGTTTCATTAAACAACACCAAATCGCCTCTCTACTCTGTAAAATTCCGCCTTCCTCAGGGTTCTGTACTGGGTCCAATACTTATTTCAATTTACATGCTTCCACTTGGAGACCTACTTGGAGACCCACTTGGCATGCTCAGAAGATACTTAGCTATATGTTTCCATAAACCCAAAAGATTACTCAGGGCTCCAAATTTTAATTTAATTTGGAGTCCTGTCTTCTAGCTGTTAAAGGCTAGATGACAAAGAATGTTCCGCTCCTGAATGTCGACAAAACGGAGATGCCAATCTCAGGCCCAAAGAAGCAAAGACTGACACTTGAGAACATTTCAATAAACTTTGATAAAGGTCCTACCCAACGTTCCACAACAGTAAAAAACCTAGGTGTAACATTTGATGAAAATTTGACCTTCAGTTAATACATTAATAATATTACAACAGTTGCATATTTCTATCTCTGCAATACAGCCAGGATTCAACTGTTCCTCAGCATGATAGATGTCTGGACATTAGTTTATACATTTGTTACTTCGAGACTTGACTATTGTAATGTTCCACCGCTCTGAAAAAACTGCAGCTTGTTCAAAACACTGCGGCACGAATCCTAACTTAAGCCTGTAAATTTGAACATATCACTCCAGTCCTAGCTTCTTACACTGGCTCCCCATTAATGCCAGGGCAATTTTAAGGTGTCTGTGAAAATAGCAGAAACCATTAGTGTGGTATCAGAAGTAACAAGAACATCTTTAGAGTGTAGAAAAAGTTGGAAGGATGAAAAGGGGGTTGAAAAATAGAAGGCATCCAGACACAACCGGAGTCCTAGCAGGAGGGGGCACTGTGAGATGCAGAAGAGGAGCCCAACATAGAGGCTGTTCTGGATTGGGTATTGGGGATTGGCTGATACTTAAGTTCATAATAACAACATATTGTGTTGTACAAATACACTTTAAAACATCACCAAGATTTCATACCACTGAAATTTATTGTCAGACTCAAACAGGTCTCAGTGTGTTTTATGAATATCTTACAACATGCAAATGAGGAAATACTGTAGTAAAACCTATTTCAAATCAAATGCTAAAAGAGGCCAATAACAGCATGTTTATGAATGTTGGAATGTGGTATCATGATGCTATTTGCCCTAGCTAACACACCCGCAGCTGTGTTGTATGAATTATGCCCGCTGTGTCTAAAAGGTGACAGATGGATGAACCGAATGGCATGATCACTACTAGGTGAAAAACAACTGTGCTTATACAGTATAGAGTGGTGATTTATTCCTGACCTGGGAGTGAGGAAAACTGCAGGCTGTTGATGGCACTGCGGATATCTCCTGAACTCCCTGAACACAGCATGTCCAAGACAGCCTGGTCAGGAGCACACATCCTCCCTCCGCTCTGCTTAAAAGCATGGGAAGATATTGGGAAACACATAGAGACAGAAACTGAAATATGTAATCAAGTGCAATGCTTCATCTCACCTTTACTGTTTCTGAGGCTGCGATGCGACTCAGAACCTTCATCATTGTGGTTGGAGCCACTGGATTAAAACTGGAAACAGAACACAAACAACAGAGAGCAAAGTCTATCAAGGGGCTTTCACTGAGTCCCTGATGGGGATCTCAGAGGCTCTTTAGGGGTCATAAGAGGTTCCTAGCTCCATAAGGCACAGTGTAATTTCATTGTGCTTTGATCAATGGAAAGCATCAATTCAATACTAAATCTTACTTAAAAATGCAAAATAATATTTCTTGAATGTATGCTTTATTTCTAATAGTGCACATATTGTATGTTCCCTCAAGGGAATTTTTATACTTTAAGTCATAGCAAAATGTCATCAAAAATCAAATTTAAATGTAAAACTAAATTACAAAACAAGGACTTTAAAGTATCCCTGAGGACACAACCAATTTCCTTCTTGAAACTAATTTTAGATTATTTTAAGTACCTTCAAAATATATTTGTATGAGACACTGTTACTGGCCTATTTTTTTGAGAATAATAATTACAGCACACAATGATTGAAGGGCTGCTGTAGTGACACTCGTGATACTATGGCGATTTCAAAACATGATTTGAACATTTTCAGGTCATTTGTGTCTGAGCTAGGTCACTGACATTGTTAACACCAAATATCTCCAGAATGCTACAACTTACAAAAAAACAATGTCAGTGACCTAGTTTGCATTTAAATGAAATTTAGTAAACTCACCGGAGTATCACTTTAAAATTAAAGATGTTTGCGCAAGCGTGAGTTAATGAGCAAGATAAATCATTTTTTATGAATCCTAGATCAAATATTGTTCATCAAAAATCAGTCCATTTAGAAACTGTAGTATTATTTCCTCTTTACAAACGTTACAAACCCTCTGACCAAAAATATTCTGTTCTAATTTTGCATCTTTTTCATCTTATCCTTGCTTCTTCCTCTGACTGCATCTAATTAACCTAACAAACACGCAGGCTTATTTTCCAGACACAACTTAAATGAAAATTTGGATTTGATGAAGAAACCTGAACTTCTGATTTAATACAGCAAACCAACGCATTAGAAAAGGTTTTCTAACATCAAGACGCAGTTAAACAGTTGACAAAAGTTAACATTCATCATCGAAAGTCTCACACAGTCAATTATTGTAGTTATTATTAGATCCACTGACTGGCATCCATAGTTGCTGTTGGTTGTCTCTGAGCTCTGGGATCATCTTCTCCTCAAGCTCAAACACATTTATCCCCATATTTGCCAACAGAACATTGCATTGCAGGAAACGGCCACTTAAAATAGATAAGATGTCTATTTATATTTTTAGGCAAGTATGAAAAAATGATTAATGTACCAATTTATGCCTTTTATGAAAAAATAAAATAAAATAATAAGAATCACTATCTCTTACATACTCAGGATGCGTATATTGGAAAATGGAAATTACAATTGTGGTAGGAATTCAATTTAAGACTCAGGCACCAAAAATTTTATACCAGAATATGATAGTAATGACAATGTTCAGCTTAACAAAAACGTAATCTATTTATCTGAACACTTACCCAGCAATGTCCTATGAACTATTTGGTGCTATTTTAACAGATATGTATTATAGAGGGGGAAATAGAGAGATTAGGTGGGTGTAGAATAGGCAACAAATGGTGAAATTCTGGCTAATTTAATTTTTGCCTAAGAGTCTATATGGTTTACCTGACGGTGCCGATGTCCAGCTCATCTTGAATGTCTTTGGGAAAAAGAAACCTGGAACTGCTGTCTCCACTCAGACTGTCTGACACTATGAAAACCAAGGGACATCGACTGGTCTTCACAAAGTGCCTGGAAAACACACAACAGGTCACAGCATGAAATTAGAATTAAGAGAGAAAAATGGTACTAAACATTGTACATGCTTAAAGGGAACCCCGACTATGAAGGCATGTAGGTTTTATCAGATTAACGAAGTCATTATCTTTATAAACGTGGAATATAAAACACTTAAAACGTTGAGGTTCTTTTAACATTTTTAATAAGTTTTGTCACTCGTACGTCGCCATTAATGTT
>OMOW01112850.1:0-11288 GCA_900312555.1 Lamprogrammus exutus | reverse complement strand
TTTTTAATGTGTTTACGTCGAGTTAATCTATTTATAAAGTAAATCGGGGGCGTGTTTCCCTCCTACGCTCCCTCGTCACATTAGCGTCTTCGTCGCTAGCGAGCTGCCAGAGAACTGCAAGCAGAGAGAACAGGAAAGATGGCGGCTGGTTCTGGAGCTGCAAGCGGCCATGGGGCCCGCAGCTCCTCCGCTGCTCTGGAAGCGTCTCTGGACCGGCGGTTTCAAGGAGTATCCAACACTATGGAGTCAATACAAGGACTTTCAGCCTGGTGCATTGAAAATAAGAAGCACCACGGCCTCGTCGTTCGGCACTGGATGAAGTGGCTCAAGAAATGTAAGTTGTTTGCAGCAGAAGCTAAGCTGTTAGCTAGCACGCTGCAGCTAACTCAGATGCATGTCAGGCTTGGTCATTATCCGCTTACAAAGCAATGCTGTAACTGCAGTTTGAAGTAGAGAGAGACTTTACTTAAGTGTGAGGGACTATAGTGTACACCAAAATCATGTCGATTCATACATAAGATTCATTCTAATTTATAACAGGCAGTTTATATGAATGTTAACATTGAGGTTGTTATTTGGTGTTAGCTGCTAATGCTAACGCCGCTTGCAACTACGTACACTCGTAGTTTGACTATCCTTGCAGTTCAAAATGGGCCTCCGGGTCCATGATCTGGATTGATTAACCTAGTTCAGGTTAATCTCGATATATCGATGTATCTCGATATTAACTGATTAACCTAGTTCAGGTTAATCAGAGGTATTGGTAGTGAACTAGACTGGTGATCTCACAGAGTTGGTTAAAGTTGGTCAAACGGGCTTTGGTCGAAGCGGTTAACTTTTATCTAGTTGATTCGTATGTAAGTTGTGTTGTGGCGGACAGTGAGTGGTCTGATATGAAAAATGTTTGTTTTTGTATAAATATAAATCATATCTTTACAATGCCATATCTTTAAATTGATTTTGGAGAGAGACCACGAACCAATACTTCGATATGAATCAGTGTGGATTATTAGGTTATTGATGCTCATCGATACATCATGGAATGTCAAACGTTTGCTATAAGAACTAAAAATGACCTGACACCGAGTTTCATATTAAAGCGTCTATATTCCTGCAGTGTTGAAACCGTCTGATCCAAAACAGTTAAAGGTTTTGACTGAGGTTTGCATATACGCGTAACTCGAATTGGTGGCTTGTCCCGTAGAAATGTTATATTTGTGTCCGTTGGCCATGGCGCATCAGAAGGCGGGAGGTGTCCCATGTCAGGCCTTATAAACTGCACCCTAGCTGCCTTATTCCTATTCAAATGAACGAGCTAATCTGTCCAGACCGTGGTGATATACTGAGATACGAGCCAAACTGAACACAATCCTTGCATTGTCGTCATCCCATCTTCAACAGGGTGCATTAAGTATTTTTATTCAGTGATTATACAGTGATGACAGGTGTAGTGATATGGTGATGAATTAATGAAGTAGTTCGTGCCAGAATAGATTTTGATAACACATCACATAGTTCATATTTAATTGAAAACCCATTAGATATGAAGGAAACGTGATATGGTCTACATGTGTTGCTCAGTCCCAGTCCAGACTCATCCATATCATAGCCTCTTCTGTTCTGTGGTGGAATTTCAGTCTTAACATTTGAGAGTTTCTTGCTCTGATGTCACTAATGTTATCCATCTCAGTCTTATTGCAGAGTATTGGACAATTGTATGACTAGCACTGAAATTCATAACACAGTAGGCCTGGGCGATGTGGGCAAAAAAATGTTAATCGCGATATTTTTCAATCCTTTTGGTGATATTTGATATGTATCTCGATATTAACTGACAGTGACCCGCACGGTTTCATGCAGTCTCTGTACTGCAAGGGATGCTGTTTGAGGCGGTCGAATAGATTTCTTGTGCTTCCAGATTTGAAAGCTACCTTCGCGCACTTAACAAAATGCCTTGGTTTGCTCTGAATCCGTCAAACCCAAACCCATCTCCATACCACAGATTATGCGTTTTCCTTAGGTACTAAGTTTATCTTTCTTGCTGCACTGGTCTCATGTGCCATCCACACTAACATGGACAAATTTGAAAACACATCTTTTTTGGATTTATCAGTTTGGTCCTTCTGTCCACGCTAAAACAGCTTTAACATTGCGTTTCGAAAATGCTCTCCAGAGTGGATAAATCTGAAGACGCTGGCTCATTATCATAGTGTGGACGGGGAAGCTGGAGCTTTTCGAAAATGCTGATGTCACGTCCCCTGGCTGTCACACAACAGTGGTTGATGAGCGTGTCGGGCTGTGGCTCTCTTTACTCTCTATTTTGATTGCTTGTTTTGCATAAAATTTAGCTGCATGTAACACACAAGCACAAAAGACAAAATGCTTTACAATCACGGCTGCTGTGGTGTGGATGGTGACGAGCTCAGTGGCATTATCAGCCACATTAAGAGCGGCGATTTCAGACCAGGTCTGGACGGACCAGTGCCAGTCTGTACCTGTCGCGAGATCGTTTTCACACCTAAACAGAGTTTTCAAAAGTATCTGGTCACTAGCAACACAGCAATGAGTTGCGAATAGCTGAGAGGCAGCCAAGCGCTGACTTAACAAAACTTAATAGGCCAGATAAAAATCATCGGCATGTTTATGATGCTTAATTTTACATCTCCAGCAAAATCATTGCAAATATATGGTAAATATTTGATATACCAGCCATTAATATATCAGAGGTAGTTTTTAAAAACAACCAAGTTGCTTTAACACGAGTGGCTCCTAAATCGTAACTTCTTTTGCTCCTGCATGACTGTGAGGGTAAATGCACACTGGTATTGGCCAACAATAGTTGGAAATTATCTGGAGTATTTTGGTTTCAATTTAAAAAAACACATTGCTGCATCCATAGTAGAAAAATACTGTGGTTGACATCACAATGACATTTTATTAAGTTATGAAGCACTATGAAACATAGGAATAAGATTATAATTTGTAGCGCTTGGTTTTCTTTTGCTGAGTACAACATTTGACCTGCTGTGTGTGAAAGGTGAATGCATTATTTACAGCACAATGAGTATAAGTACCACGTCTCCCAGTGTCAAGTGACACCATTCCCTCATTGTACCTCTTGGCCTATTTAATCTTCTGCAAATTGTGATGAAGTTGCGTTCTCAATTGGTGCGTTTACATATGCCTTAATAATCTGGTTATTCCCTACTTTCAGTAATTGGGTGTCTAAAATGCCATGTAAACTGGAAACCCGGTTTCAGTATCCAGGTTAAGGGTCTATGAGAAACCTGGTTAACACACGTAGATTTCTGCTGAAGTAACCTGGCTATCTGGCTTTGTATACCCTTAACCGGTTTGGTTTTCTATTCCAATTTTTAGTGAGCATGTCTGTGGAAAACACAGTGGCGAGGATAATTTATGCCATAGGCTACATAGAAGAAACAGGATTTTAAACATGGCAAGCCACAGCAGCAGCGCCCGCAGCCACAACAACAAACCTCACATTTTTGGAGCGATTCCAAAACAACACTACTGTTGAATCTGATGAAAGAGCACAATATGGTGATCTTTTTGAAAAGCGTGTCCAGAAAATGGCAGAGGAGGGCTTCGACAAATGTGCACCAGGTGCAAATGCTTGGACAATAGAAGAGTTCCTTCTCATGTCTGAGATAAGTCTCAATATTATAGCATTTGCGAAATTAGTGAGATGTAAATGTGTTAGTGTGCTAGAGTGCTAGCGGGATGTTACTTTGCTTTCACTTCACCAGCTCCGGGTAATGACCCAACTCCCTCTGGCACTGTATGATGACGTCACATCCCTTTGCCAAGGAGAAATCGGGTTACTGACCAGCGGCGTGTATACAGGGGTCTATCAGTAAGCGGGTTTCTGCTTAGGTTACTTTCCTAACCCGGTCTTGTGTGTGCATGTAAAGGTACTTAATGTTTGGACTGTCTTGTCATTAGAGGTTGGAGCATTTTATTGACATTGAAGTCTGTGATATTTGACAAAGGCAAAACCGTATTTTCACAATAGGATTTGAGCCAATATGCAAACAGTTTTTGTGTTGAATGATCAAGATCAACAGAAATGTCAGTGGTTATTTGAATTGACTGAGATTTTGAATGGGACTTATGATATATATCTGTACAAGAAGCAAACACTTCATGTTAAACTACACATAGTTGTCAAATACTTGAGATAGATTATTAAAATTATGTTCATAAGTTAATAATGGTAAAGCCACGTATCAACTAACACATATTCCAGCTGGTCGTTCTGTGTTATACATCAGCTTATCTGTTGTTTCGGTCTCTGCCCTCTCAAAACCTCTGATCTCGCATTTGAACAATATTTCTGATGTTGGTTTTCTGTATTCAAAATTATTATTATTCCTATCATTATGAAAACTACAGGTGAACACACATTAGGCTATTTTTAACCCCCCAGATGGGTTATTGATTGCAGTCAGTCTGTGGTTGAGCAGTGGTAAAATGTGTCAATTCCATCAGCTGCAAGGAAATGTGTGTTTGACCTCTGGAAGATGACTTTGTATTCTGATGACTACGTTTCCCAGTAAACACAGTAATAAAAGAGTAGAACCTCTTATCTTAGCTACTTTTTATCTTCTGTCAGCTTAGTTTGTCTGTGGATGGTGGTTAGTAATCAGAACTTGGTATTTGATAACTCCTGTCATTTATTAAATACAAGTTAATGTGTGGTGCAGAGTTTTACAGATTTATTGGGTTTCATATTCCAGATTATTTTTCTTAACATGCTTATGTTGATTTTTGTTGAAAACAATTTCTCGTCCATTTGGAAAGACAGAAAGATTTATGGAAAAATCAAACTTAAAATGGAGTAAATGACTCAAAGATTTGTTATGAAACGGTCAAGCCATGTTTATCAAAGAATTGTTAATTTTATTTTTTCAGCCTTAGAAAAAAAAGTAAACACATTATACCAATAAACAAAGTTGAAAAATTGGCAAAAATATTGAAACTGGAAAAAGCCCTCCTAATCATCTCTGGAGGACCTTGATCTGGCATGGATGGAGGTCTGAGGGACAGAAACATTTGCTGCTGTTGTACCTTCATTTTTATACACTCGAGCACTCTTTCACTATGTAATCAAATGGCAGGATTTTCTTTCTATCATAGCTGTTTGATGTTTTTGTGGCACCCAGTCCCTTTTTATGTGTAGGCAAATTCTTTGCATTTTCCTTTCCTGGCTTCACCACCATTTACATAATAACCTGTGATAAAAGCCCACATAGCAGCACTGTGTACTGGCTGAGTAATTGTTTTCTTACAGAAAACATTGCCGCCAAACCCCAACATACCAAATCATTTCTTGATTTTTGCTCAAGGGTCTTATTTGTGTATGTCGGTAATAAAATGTGTTGAACTTGTCCGTAGTTTTGGTATCAGCATGTGGCAAATTAACTTGAAAAATGTCAGTGGAGATTAATTAAAGAAGTTGATGAAATTACGTAATGAAGCTTACTGAGCTGAAGCCTCTAACATTAATGCTATGTTGTTTATAATAGCTTACTGTATGGAGAACCGTCATTTACATACAACGGTCCCATTCTTCTGACAATGGCATCAATGACTAGTAAGTGCAAAGAATGGTTTTGGTATTGGCCAATCATGTTAATGTAGTAAGCTACTTGATGATTGTGTATATAGTATCATAAAGGAATAGAACACAAATTGCAGTTTTACTTTTAATATTTGTTACATCTCAGATGTTCAGCTTGATTCCAGTTGTCATGCGTTGATCTGATATGTGAGAGTTTTACTTTGTAGAGGTTAGGGTATATTTCAATGTGCTTTACATCGACACCGCAAATGCAAAATATTTTCTATCATAAAAACTTGAGTTCAGCATTTTACAAATAGTTTGGATAGTTTTTGTTCCTTTTATAGTGATGATGGAAGCAGCTCCGTCTGCCATCACTTTGAGAAATGAAAACCTTTTCTTAGATTTGTGACAAACATTTTAGAGGAGAATAATTATTCTTAATAAACTTGAGTTTTTCAAGTGTAGGATGGTTTGCAGGATGTGAGTTGTATAATACGACAGAGGATGACGTAGTAATTAAAAGAACATTGATACATGCACAAATCAAACAAACATAATCTTATAAATTAAAATGTCCTTTTTGAGATGTTGAACTTTGCATTGATATTTTGAGTTGTCATTCTTAAATTGTTGCTTTTTACTTTGCGTAGTGAAAATTCAGAATCCATAGTAAATACCCACTCTGATGCAGAGTGGACATTTGATTAATGAATAGAACGTTTGAAGTGTTCGTGCAAGCGGTGCTGTCTGTGTGACTTCTGGCTGTGCAAACAACTTATCGCTCTGTTGTATTTTAAGCCTGCTAAGCGACCTCTCTGGTGTCACTCATACCTTATATTCTGTGATTGCAATTGCAAATGTTTACATTAGAAGTTGTAGTGGTCATGACTCTGTGAGGAGAGAGAGAGACAGACAGAGAGCACTGGTGCGTGTGTGTGTATCTGTCTGTTTGTAATAGGCTGTTATGTTATTGGTATCTGTTGTTAATTCAGGCTGTTCAGCAAAGATTCTTTAAATTTGTGCATGAAAAAATATACAGAATGTCCTGAAGGAAATATATTTTACAACTAATAAACTACTTTGTCAAATGCAGCACAGCGTTTCAAACAGTGGAATCTGCAGGGTAGATTGTGTAATTAGCAGTGTTTCTAAAACACACCTCATGTTTTTTTAAAAACTGCTGGAATCGATTTTATTCTCTTAAATCTTATTTTAGGTTATTATATGATATTGATACTATGACGTATTGCTGTGATTTGACTCTGTCACAGAGGTGTTCAGCTCAGTGGTAATTGTTGACTATAGTTAGTAGTGCTGTTAAATAAGACTGTATTTTTCTGAAAGGTGATTAATATTTTATCCAAACCGATCACACACATGAGGGGAGCAGAGTATTAGAAACACCTTTCAATATAATGCAGTCTTATATATGACACAATGTCAATAAAAACTAAACATTATCAGCTTCACAAAGGCAGAATTTATAGTAAGAGTGTCATATTGGACAGTATAGGTGTGTCTAATAAAGTGGCCACTGAGTGTATATGGTTGCAAGTATAGAGACAATAAACAAACAATACAGAAGAAAGCACTTGTCATAATTTAGAAACTGTATCATAGCTACTGTATATGGTTTTATCAGCCTTGATGTTAATACTGAGTTGGCAGAGTGGCACAGCTGAGTAGATGACCGACAAAGTCTGCTTAGAATAATATCTGTTGTTCAAATAAAAGATAATAATCTGGAAAATACTGTATCATAATTTTTTGCAGGGCAGCAGGAGCGGTCTTTAAAAAATGAAACATTATTGCAGCGTCATTATACTTCCAACTACAATATACATAATATCTTCAAATTAACCTGTTTGGAAATTGATACTACCATCGTGCCCAGAAATTCCGCTTTGGAAACCAAATTTAAGAGGATCTTTTTAAAATGTTTTGTATAGAAGTCAGATTGTGTTTTATTAAATATCTGTCCTAAAATACCAGTATTCATTGGAATGTTGTGTTGTTTGTACGATCTTTAGCAGCTTTAGTTGAATTAGTTTATCTAAATGCCCTTGGTCCAAAATCATTTTTTGCATTTCTGTCTGGCTGAGCATTAATTTTTTACTCTTAATCTCATTTTTCCTCTCCTCTCGTTTGTCTGCTTCTTTTCAGCGGATAACAATCACCGCTTGAATCTGTTCTACCTTGCCAATGATGTGATACAAAACTGCAAAAGAAAAAATGCCATCGTCTATCGTGCAGCCTTTGCAGAAGTCCTCCCCAACGCTGCCCAGCTGATCAAGTAAGTGCTCACATTTTGTATCCGCTTGTATTATTGGGCCGCCTTTAAGCCAGTGTGTGGCTTTTGTATGTACATGTTTTAAAACTATTCCATATCGGTTATCCAAATAAAAATAAAAACCTAGATCTATTTTGTCTCCACGCTGTATTAAATATATACGGTGTTGTCTTGTCATTTTGTGTCATCAGAGATGCAAAGGTCCGCCGGTCAGTGGAGAGGATCTTCTCTATCTGGGAGGAGAGGAGTGTGTACCCCGAGGAGCTCATTACCCAATTCAAAGCCGGGCTGAACAAAAAGGACAAGGAGCGAGAGAGACAGAAGGAAAAAGAGAAGGAAAAGGAGAAAGAAAAGGAGAAGGAGAAGGAGAAGGAAAAGGAAAAAGAGACTGCACCTGCAGCAGGTTAGTTCATGTTCGGCTTTTCCAGGGTCCACACGTCTTCTTAATCAAATCCTAGAGTACACTAACTTTACGTATTTCCAAATATATGTGAGCCTCTGGTATTAAGTTGATGTTGACGTTTGTTTTCAAGCCCCGGCTAAGACCAAAGCTGCCCTCAAGTCCAAGATCGTGGCTGAGTTCACAGTAAGTTCTGTTTATTGGTGTCTGCCTACTTGCAATGATCTCACATCCTTATTTTTACTCACACGCGCTAATTTCTCCCTCCACTTCTAGCCCCAATCCCTGATTGAACAGCTGTCAGCACATAAGCGAGCGGTTGCAGAGGAGGAGTTCAGGGAGAAGCAGCTTGCAGCTCTGAGGGTGGATGTCTGCAGCTCAGAGGCCTTGAAGAGGCTAAAAGGTCAGATGTCACAGAGGTTGAACATCGTTACACGTCCTTGTTGTCTTATCCCAATCTATCAGACGCGTCACCAGTTGTGTCCTCTTGGTGGCCATGTCAGTCCACGTTTATGTAATCGTCGAATCTACTATCTGTACTCTTGGTGTTGGGGGTGTGAGATTTGATCCCCACACATCTTAAATCTGACTTCATCAACTTTGCACAAACCTTGTTCTTACCTGAGGGCTCCTCTGGTCTTTTCGTCCTATTCCAGACAAGGCTGGGGGGAACAAATTTGCCAAGGACTTTGAGGATGGCAGTCTGAAGCTGCAGGAGTTTGTCGGCTTCCTGGAGAAAGAGTTGAAAACGGGGCCTCCCCTACTGGAAGCTTTAGGAAATGCAGACATTTTCTATGAGATGCAGTACAAGGAGGTCAAGATTGTGGCCAATGTGAGTTTTAGGTCAAAAGATGACATCACCTCTCCTGATTATGCAGTTAAATGTATCATTGTGTTGACAATTTGATAATGCTATAGTACACAGTTGTTTCTCACTCATCAAATAAATTACACTATTTCTTCATGTTTAAAAGAATATTCAACAAAAATGATAACCATAACCCACATTTAAGACTGTTCCCATGTGGCTTTGTAACAGTGAATTGATAAAAGCGAATAAATGGACAAGCAGTAGATGTTCTCACTATAATCACATCTTTCTTCTCCTCTATCCCTTCCAATCTCTTCAGGCATACAGTGCTTTTGCCAACCGTGTGGCCAGTCTTAAAAGGAAACTGGATTCCCTTAAGTCATCAATTCCTGGGCCAGAGGACTCACCTATCCCCTCACCCTCTGAAGATGCACCTTCCCCCACTGGCTCTGAGTCACCCTTCCTGGGACTGGGGGCCAGCAGGGCCCAGGTTGATCCAGAGCTGGATGGAAAGGCCATGGATGACGGCGAAATAGTTCGTGAAAACAGAGACCCAGAAGACATGGATATGTCTGATGATGAGGCTGACGCTGGCAGAGTTGTGGGTTAGTGGCGTGTATTTGTGTTGAGCTGAATCTAAGATTGCGTTGCAGTGAAAAATGGTTGTTCCTTAGGTTGTCCAGCTGTCGTGTTGTGAGTACATTTTGAAATTATATGAGCATTTCAAATTGCGTTCATTTCCAGACAACAAGAAAGACAAGGCCTCCCCTGCAGTTGCCAAGTCTACAAAGTTGGGTGCTGTGTCAAAGCTGACCGTCCCAACCACACCTTCCAGATCTTCTAAGACGAATGCCACAGCTGCTGCCACAGCCCCCCCAGCTACTCCCACCTCCTCCGCAACTCAAAGCACTCCCACTCCTCTGGGAGTCAATCTGGCTAAGGTGGACCTTGGAAAGATCAGCTCCATTCTCAGCTCACTCACATCTGCCATGAAGAATACAGGTATTTACAGGTTGAAGGGCAATATTGTGTAACAAGGAAGCATTCAGAGAGCGCAAACCTCCGCCAAGTCCGAACATGTCTCTCTAACTTGCCATAACACCCAAAACAAACATGTCTGTGTACATTTGACCTTTATAATTTGACTATGTGACATTGAAAACCAACCCTAGTAACTTCAATGATATCTCCATCTTTATTTGTTTAGGAGATATTAATGGAAATTGGTCATTCAATAATGGTGGAACTGTTCTGGATCAAGCTCCGTAGCTATTGACTTAGAACTGTTTGTACTTTACTGAATCAGCGCTAGCTCATACAGATGATGGTGGTATTTGCATATTTGTGGCTCTACTAGGCTGCTGGATCGGCCTGGATAAATATTGTTCCTGTCTGAAAATGCTTTTCTGACCACCAGATCCAGATTATTACCCAGATCCAAACCGGATGTCACCTATCAATAGTCTATCATGGGACACACACGCCTGATTTTTTCCCCCAGTAATAATGATGCATAACATATGTTAAACAAAGTGTAATACAATGGTATCAAGTGTTTTGGTTTGAAGACTGGCCGTCTTTCGTCTCTGCTACTATCTAGTGGTAAACTATTGTTAAGACAGGACAAGCAGTCAGAACGGTTGTCTATGGCATAAAAATAATGTTTAAAAAATGTAATAACTTTTTTATGTATGGTTCAGGTCCATATGAATCTAATGTTCCCCGGCCTACGACCTGCCTCTCCACAAAATGTTACCAAAATCTTTTAAAGGGAACCCCGACTATGAAGGCATGTAGGTTTTATCAGATTAACGAAGTCATTATCTTTATAAACGTGGAATATAAAACACTTAAAACGTTGAGGTTTTTTTAAAATTTTTAATAAGTTTTGTCACTCGTACGTCGCCATTAATGTTTACATCGCAATGCAGTCTGGGTAGTGACGTCAAAGGGTTGCTCAGTGGCAACTGCAGCCCAACAGCGAGAGAAACTTGTCGTCGGTCCAGCCTTTTTCATTTGAACCCGAGCGAAACATTGGCGAGAATGACTCGACTGAAGACAGACTTCTAAATGAACATGTCGGGAGATGTTCGGAGGCGACAGTGGGGCATAATCTATGGCGTCTGTGCGGCAACTGCGTCTCTATGCCAACCGAGACGGAGAGCTGTATTTAAAGATATTCTGTGCATCACCGCAAATTAGA
>OMOW01112839.1:0-11131 GCA_900312555.1 Lamprogrammus exutus | reverse complement strand
AAGAAAAAGAAAGTAAGAAGAAATAAAAAGAGAAAAAGAAACAAATGAAAGGGGAAGTTGGGAGGTTTCTTTTAATTATTTATTTATTTTAAAACAAGCTTTTTCCCATGGCGCCCATGCCGAAACAAAAATAAAACAAAACAACAAAAAATGCAGCAGGAAAAAGATAGTTTGGGCACTCCGTTTTGTGTTCTCAGTGCGCACTGCAGGGGCACAGAGATCCACGCACCTGTCTCTCATTCATAAACACACCAGCTACGTCTATGAATGAGACTGACGCCATAGACGCCTCTCTTGCTACAGGCTACTGGTAGCAAGAGAGAAGTCTATGGCATCAGATAGCTATCTTTAAAAAGAGAGCGCCTCTAAACAGTTATGAGCACGTTCTCGTTTCTGCACGCGTAATAGATGTTTTACGTGCTTAAACATTGCTTTGAGCTCCCCGTTTCCGTTTTAACAGCCCTAATTATTTTCTAGGCACTTAGTTAGTTTTTGGACTGAGCTCATAACTGTAAGTAGTGCTCTCGTATTAAAGATAATGTGACACCATAGAAGTCTTGGTAAGAGGATCACCCTTTCAGAGGGCTGTCAACTGGTTTCCAAGGGATATATTGAAGGGCACCGGCAGTTTCGCAGTTAGCCAACGTGTGCGGACCTCAACCTCAATCTTGGCATAGTTTACAAACATTTAGTAAAAAGGTCTTACAACAGCAACAAGAGCAGGATGATGAAGTGCTCACAAGATGGGTGTGAGGTTTGCAAGAAGTGATGCACCTTAATTTATTTCAACTAGAGCAAAGCGCCCCTAGGGCATTTCTACCTTTTCTTGCCGACCCTTCCGACATCCCCTTCACCCAGTCCCACCCATTACACCTAACCCCAGCGTCCTCTGACCCTCCTTCCTCCCTTCTGCCCCACCCCCTAAAAGTACCCTCTGCGAGGGACAAATCCGAAAAAACACACACAACTCTTTTATTATAGTATAATAATACTCAATACTCGAGTATTTAAATAATGAATGAAAAGCAACCTACGCAAATGCCGGTCCCCCTTGTAGGAATGGTGCACGTTACAACTCCGGT
Source organism: Lamprogrammus exutus (assembly GCA_900312555.1). Lineage (NCBI taxonomy): Eukaryota > Metazoa > Chordata > Actinopteri > Ophidiiformes > Ophidiidae > Lamprogrammus > Lamprogrammus exutus. The sequence continues at coordinate 10,049 of OMOW01112839.1, read as the reverse complement.
CAAACAAACAGACAAACCGCTCTCCAATTACAGTAGTAGGATAAAATCTGTTGTTAAAGTTACAAATGTGTTTTTTTGTTTGCTTTAATACAATATCATAAAATTCCTTTTTATTATAGAGTGTAATGGATTCACTATAAGCCTGGTTTTACCAATGCGGCTGGACAATGTGACTGTGAAAAAGTACATCATGTACAGGACACCTGTATGCAACATACAGTGGGTTTCATCAAAGTCTCCTTATTTCACAAATGTGGTAATGCTGATGGTCGAAAAATGATGTGAAAATGCAGTTTTCAGTTAAATAACTTAAAATATTCTTGGGGAGGGACCCCTGCTACTTTGTGCGCCCTGCACCGTGTCCTCGTCCCCACAGGCAGGGCTTTCCACAAGGATATGGAGTAATAATAATAATAATAAATTTTATTTTTATAGCACACTTTAAAATCCAAAGACATCTCAAGGAGAAGCCAGCTAGGGGGGTCCCGCGGAGAAACACTTTGGCCGTGAAAGCCCAAATTTGGTGGCGTCTTGCACATTCTAATGCCACTATTTCATCATATACACTAATCTTAATGATTGTATATTTTAATGAGTTTTCCCACCCGATTGTAAACATGTATTGAATTATTGTAAAAGAGAATCAGGCTTCTTGTGCGTTTTAACCCACAGTCTGTAAAAAGCTATTAATATTTAAAACCATCTATTCCTGACTGATCTGAACTTTTTTAATTAAGAATCACTATACCTTTTTTTTAACGTATTTATTGACACACATTGTCACTTGGGTTTATCAAGACATGCCACAATGATGGTTAATGTAACCATTAAGATGGTTAATGTGTTAATGTATTGTTTTATTATTATTATTATTATTTTATTATTATTTACTAGAAACATAAATGCACTCTTATTCAATGAAAATAAACAAGGTTATTTTACGGGGGGAAATGTTTTTAATCCCATGTCTTATCTAGCCTATGTATTAGTTTCAAATTAAATTATTGATACGACATCGGCCTGTTACTTTGACAACATTGCCTGTCATAGTGTGTGTTTGCAATGCGCCTTAGAGATAGCTCCGCTGTAAAAAACGCAATGTAAATAAAGATCATTCATTCAGTCATTCATTAAGCCCATGAACGTCTTTGTGGCGTATATGGGAAATGCAGCGCTTTCAGTGAACTTTTTAATGCTTACTGTGCAGTCGTAAAGTTGTTCAGTATTCTGAAGTAGCCCATCAAATGAGGATGTCCCTTGTCTGTGCAATCAATGCAATTCTTAATGTGTTTTGTCATCAATTATTTTGCTAATATTTGTCAAACATTGAAGATGCCTCTCTGCTCTCTACTCGGCAGGACACAACCTATCAGCTGAGCGCGCACACACATTCATATAAAGCATGTGGGAGCGGGACTGATAACATCATGCTCACATTGTTTTGAGCGGAGGCTAGTGGTCGTAAATGTACACGCATAGCAAATCGCAACTTGTTAATCAAAAATATTTTATTAGAATCACAAATTAACATAAAGTAGCCGGTTGGACTTAAATGAGTCGTTGGCTGTTTGGCCGGCAGCCGGCGCTTATGGAAAGCTCTGCACAGGGTGACAGCACCTAAGACCTAAAAGAAGCTAGGGAAATCCCTGGCATACATTTCAGCGTAGTATTGTGACAACCAATCTTCAGGTACAGTGTAGGTAACCAAAGTCTGCTATTTCAGGCTCACTATTTGTAGGAGCTATTTCATTAGCTTGATTATTTCATTATTATTTGTTATTTTTGCATTTATTTTTTGTAGACGCTAGGGGGCACTAATCATCAGATCAGGTAGGATCAAGGATAAAGGTGTGGGTGTGTCAATGTCAAGGGGAAGCACCAGGAAGGGACATGTTTTTATTACCAGCGCAAGAGAGAAGCAGCAGGGCGATGTATTTTTGCTTTTGAACTGGAAAATAAATCAACCTAAACACAATTTTGCCTGGACAATGGACTTCCTTTTGCCTGAGTACAAACTTAACTGGCCTGGTGCAACTGGCATTTTTTGTAAATTTATTGTTTAAAGAAAATTCTTTTTTGACAAATAGCCACTAAACTATTGTTTCCTGTCTTTTTTTCTCTTCTTTTCTGTTGATAAAATCACTAATGCAATTCCTTTCATGCCTGTTGATTCATGAGCAATGCTGTCTTTAAGCTTTTGCTGATGGTGAAAATGGATATTTATTTTCAAATTTCTTGTACTGTCTCTGTACATTGTGGTGACACTCTCCCAGTGGACATTTAAATGTTAGCATGACGCAAATGTCTCTGAACAACATATGGGCATGTTAGCGTGCATGAAGAAGGAGAAGCATAACGGCCCGTGCATGCTTGTGTACAGTGTATGGGCCCCCAAACTCATAGTGTAGGGAGAATTGGGTTGTGGTTTCTACCCACAGCAGATGTCTCCTCTCTGCTCTGGTCAGCACACACAGGAAAAGTGAACTTGCTCAGCTCCTGCTAAATTTCAAGATGAATTCAATTAATTCTATTTGAATCAAAAACAAGGGAGACGAACAGTGAGAGAGAGACAGGCCTTCCGCTTCGTATCACTTCAGTGAAGCTCTGTATATCAGACTGTGTCAGCTTGTCTTGGAGCTTTCTGCAATCTAGTTGCCCAAAAGTAATCACTAGCTTTATGGCTGCTTGAGCTGGTCAATCCATTATTATGAAGTGGGAGTTGAGCATTTACTCGCAACGACACCTTGACTGATGCACACTGCTTGGATTCTCTGCTGTGCTCGAAGTACAACCATATTCAACTTGGACTCATCTGCCAGTGACCTGTCAAAGGCACAACCAGTGAGAGAATAGTTGTATGTGATGTATGCTGGAGACACAAAACGATGTGCTTTTTTGGCTCTGTTGTTTCTCCAAAGTAGAACAAGAGCAAGTTCTGTATTCACTGCCAATACAGAATTCACTGCGTCTACCCTGGCACTTATGGATGATGCATGTTGCGACATCAGCACTCTGTTCCATGCACTGACTAAAGCGTAGGAAATGGAGAGTTTAGGCAACAAGGTGAGCGTCTCACAGATTACTCTCCCTGGTACCAGTACTGCTTATTAAATGAAAGCAGCTCCTCTGGATGAATTCCGAGTTGCTGTTCTCCCTGTGTCTGCTTGGGTCAAGTACAGAGGATGGATTTCCCACAGGGATCAATAAACTGTAATCTGTTCAATGTATGGTTGCTTGCTATTCCTAACCCAATACAGTGCTTTGTGGCCTGATTTCAGTCTGCTATCTTTGTGTTCCCAGACTCTATAGAGGTGAGCACCATGGAACAGCTGCTGCACAACATTTGTCTGCTGTTAGCGTCTCGTACCAGGGAGATCGTCAAAGCTGCCCTAGGCTTCATCAAAGTTATCCTCTTTATCATGGACACCAAAACACTGGCCTCACATGTCACTGTCATGGTATGCAGCAAACATTACAAATGCTTTAAGGCTTTGGTTACAACACTACTCACTTAACACAGCTTTCACTCTTCCTTGTGGTCAGATGGAGGGCATTGGAAACATTCACGATGATGTAAGGAGGCACTTCAGGACCAAACTGAAGAACATCTTCACCAAGTTCATTAGAAAGTTTGGGTAAGGGCTAAAACTAAAAGCTAAAATGAACACAAATCAAATAAATGAAAAGCCGTCATTACTGAAAAATAGCTCTGTCATTAGACATTCTCTTTGTAGAGCCTCATGACATTGTCGTCCTTCACACACTCACCATTTTAAAGTCCTTAGAAATATATTTCAGTGTGCCAGTCAATTCTAAACATGATTTTTTTTAATCCATTGTTTTGAGACTTATTGGGAGTTCTTTTGGAAATGAATTGTACACGCAATGTGAGCCTTTAGAAAAATACTTTGAATGGTACCTTTTGTGTTCTGCAGCTTATATAAAGGAAACCAGGTCTGGGTCAGGTTTGTTGAAATCAGTTCCTGGTCTGGATTACATTTGCCAGGATAGGGACTGTAGTCTTGTTGAGTATGGTACGTGCAGAGACCAAAGCAACACAAGGCACCCTTTACACCTAACATGAAGATGGGGATAAGTTATCCAGACGATAAGGTCACATGTTTTGATCATGATTACAAGTTGCAAACATCACTCCGCCTCCTTCACAGTTCTGCTCGCTCATTCATAGTTATTTGAGTGGAAGTTGTGAGTTGCCATAAATGGGAATCTGTCGCTGGAACGTGGACAATTATAGCCCAAGCATACCAGTTATAACTTATTCTATACATTGATGATGATATTCCGCAGAGCAAAAAGGAAAGATGTGCTTGAATAGAATAACAGCTTAACACACACGTATACATACGAACATATATATAGTTTGAGCTTGCTGTTAGCTAGCTCCAGCTATTGTCTCCTCTGTAAGTTCATTGGCAGTTTATGGTGAATGAACAAACTGCTGCTGTCAAATTCCAATGAGCTTGCTTTGCTTTCAGTCTGTCCAAAAACCGTACTATTGTGGCATGTGTGGTTATAGTGTCTGACTTGCTGCTGTTTTCTCAGCTTCGAGCTGGTGAAGAGCATGCTGCCTGCAGAACATCACAAGGTACTTGTAAACATCCGCAAGGCTGAGGCTCGCACCAAGAGACGGAGAGAGGCTGCCGAGCAGCAGGATGACTCGGAGAGTGAAGAGGAAGTGCCTAAAGCCAAGAATGAAAGGTAGACTACTATTCTTACTAAACACTTAAAAGCTTGTCCCCTTTCAAACCTTCCTGAAAGCCTTTCTGTCCTTTTTTCTAGTATTGAGGACATCCTGGCAGAATCAGACAGTGAGTTGTCAGAAGATGAAGGAAAGGCAAATAATGCTAAGAAAAGAGGAGACAAACAGCACAGGGGACGAGCATGGCTCAAAGAAGGAGAGAAAGATGACCCACTCAACTTCCTGGACCCCAAGGTTTCACAGAGAGTGCTAGGTAAGAGGGCCTCACCTTTACATACAAAAACAAATCTCAGATTGTTTCTTTGTAAGCATACATTGATTGCCCCTCCCCTCCAGCCACCAATCCAGAGCTGAAGAAGTGTACCAAGGTTGAACATGGCTTCAAGGTGACATCAGATGGACGGCTTATCATCAGAGAAGAGGAAGAGGATGATTACAGAAACCAAGGTGAGAGGATTTCTTTTGTGGCTGTGTACATCGTGGCTCACATATGAACATGTGATTATTTTTCTCCCCCTGCAGATGTTAAAGGAGAGATGAATGATATCGTAGAAGAGGCAGGAATCAAGAGTGTGAGTGTTCATACGAGATTAAATAATGTTGCCTTAGAGACATTATCAGTGTTTTTGTTTTTATTTATTGGCTGCCATTTTTTAATTCAGATAAAGGCACAGAAGAGGAAATTCAAAGATGACAACTTTGATGAGGACATGGAAATTGAACCCCAATTTAAGTATAGAGGTATGACTGTTATCAGGCATTCTCAATGACATGCGTATGGCCGTGTGAAGTTGATGACATGTTGGTCAGAGAGGGATTGTGACAGACTAAGACACACTTGGTATTTTTCTCTCACCCAGCTGGGGGCTCAGGCATCCACAGACCGCTGGGAGGCAGCGGAGACACTGGGACTGACTACAAGTCAAAGGTGGGTGCAATAGCACAAAGAAAAACACGATAGCACTGGGGGAAAGACTCTATTTGGTTGTAATTCTGATTTATTTAATTCTGCTTCACCCAGAAAGGAAAAGGTGATGTAAAGAAAAAAGGAAAACTTGACCCTTATGCTTACATCCCTCTAAGGAAGGCCCAACTCAACCGCAGGTATGGGCAACTACAACTGTCATAATCATGTCATAGTATTGTGTTTTTGTTTTAAATTGGTAATACAGAGGTGTGTGTGTGTGTGTGTTCGTTCGTGTGTTTGTGTTCACAGAAAGCGTGCTAAGCTTCAGGGCCACTTCAAGGGTATGGTGAGAGGAGCCCAGAAGGGGGCGCTGAATGGAAAGAAAATGCAGAAGACTAAGACAAAAGCCTGAAGGGTGGATATGGCTTTATGTACTCGTAATGGATTTAGTGTGATAGTGTCCTTAATTTGTTGATAGACACCCTGAAACTTTGTGTGTATGTTTCTCTGAGGTGGAAGACAGTCTGAGCTGTCTGTCAAAGTTTTACAAATGCAGATTTCAGTTATTCAGCTTTCACTGGAGGCATTAGTGTGTCATTCATTATAACGGCTGTGGCACATTCAAACTTTCCTTGTTAAAGTGGAAAATTACAAGGCATATAATTTGTATATGGAATTGTCCCATAAAATGTTTGGATCCCGTTAGATATTTTAAGAGGCAATAAGACATTTGGGAAGAGTGACCTGTGTCTGTGGTATTGTTGCAATTGATCACTTGATGGCGCTCTAGGCGTCTGGTTATAAACTGAACAGAAGTATTTTTCAGGGCATGAAAGAACAATCAAATACAACTTTAAAGCTGTTTTTGGAATGTAAATGATACTCTTATTTCACAATTTTCTTTGTACTTAATCTATGGTGATTTGCAGCCTACTGTTTGAGATTAAAGTACCATTACACAAATTGGTTTAACAAGTGACTGTCATACCAAGCAGCCCTTTTTTCATTCAGTCTATAATAACCAACAAAATGATTTATATCAGAGCAGTAGCTTGCCAAAAATGAATACACTCAAAAGCAATTAAAAGAACTCAGTATTCATCTTGCCAGTTACTTATATAAATGCCATGGATAGATTATGTTTGTGCCCTGACAGCAGTGGAAGTTTGAAGAAGACTGCTAAAGAACTCATCACATCACCAAATGTTGTGTCCTAAATATTTGATTGAGAAATAAACATGCAATTTGGTTTCTGTTACTGAGCCCAGTGTTTTTGTTCAATCACAGTATGGACTTTACAAGGTTTAGACAATTTTGTTTATGTCTAATAGAAATAACAGCTATTCACTGCATAGAAAACATTTTGTTTAATGAAGACAGGCACAAAGTGTATTGGTAGTATCATTAATACGTATTAATGAAAAAATATTTAAAATAGAAATAATACAATGGCCAAAAATGATCATTTCAGACAATAAACAGGAGACAAAACAGTTTTACAAAGCAACCAGCTCCAAGTGTTAATGCAACAACAAAGATACCAAAGAATGCCTCCTTTCATCCAGTTCCCATCTCTTAGTTGATTCTGAAAAAACAGAAATCCATTTGATACTAAAAATACAATATGAGAAACTGCCCTGCAGTTACATTAAGATTAATTAATTTCTACACAGAATTTTAACTATTTCATCTATTGAATTACTGAAATGCATTAATACTTAGTTTATTTGAAATGAGGCTCTCGGCTAATCTGGAGCAATTTGGGATACTGAACATTTAAGAAGAGGAGCTAACATGATTAACATTCAGACCATTCCTCACTGTTTGTCATATACTCACTTCAACATTCTCTTTGATGGAATCCATTAGCTGATTTGGATTAAGAAATATTACATTTTTGCAGTCCAACAACAAGGCAGAGAGTGTTAAGTCTTCTTCAGGTAAGAGCTCCTGGCTGATTAGATATTATGCCTTTTTGGGGTAAAAGGAAGATGCGTTTTATGAAATGAAATGCCATATAATTTGTTTACTCTTCCTCATCAGAGCCTGAGTGGGGGTCGAGATGGTGCATGAGTTAGGGGTGGACCTGGAGGAGGTTGGCCAATAGAAGGGGGTGTGCGAGATGGGGGTGTGATGTGGGGACTTTGGATGGTGGTTTCAAGCGAGGGAATGAGGTGGAGACTAGAGGTCGCTGTTCAGCAGGTGGAGGAAGAGAGATTTGTGCGAGGAGAATGGTTTGGGATGGACTCCCCCTCTTTTACCCGGAGGAACTCAATACAGCGACCCCGTAACACACAGACTTGCATAACTAAGCATCACCACATACATATCAATGCAGTTACAGACGAGAAGGCACTTGGAGTGCGTACCTCCACCTAGACCAAGTAGTCCTCCAATTATGACCCTGTCTCTCAATAATGAAATTTAAAAGGATATTGGCTAGATCATGACACTGTGACTTACGGTTTAAAAGTTATAGGCCAAAATGTAAAAGTGGTTATTGCAGCACAACCATTAGGCTGGCCGGTACCAACATTTAACAGATTTTTCCCTGGATCATGTGCAACCTGCCCACAAAGTTTCATTGAAATTCTAGAATTATTTTTTGAGACATTCTGCTAACAATCAGACAGACAAACGGACAAACATGACTGAAAACATAACCTCCTTGGTTATGTTTGGAGGTAATTAAGATGTGTCCCTATCTGAGTTTTGGTGCCAAATCAATGAGCCTCTACATTCCACAAGCCAAATTTGTTTTAGCTAGTCTCTGCCCAACAAACAGAAGCTCATGTGTTTAAGCTCCTAAAGGAGAGACAGATCTGCTTCTGTCTTCTTGCCCACACCTGCACTACAATAGCTGTAATGCCTTTGAATTCTCTGGCTTTCCCATTTACCCTCCTCATACCATCCTCTGCTGTTTGTGTTTGTGTGTCAGCCTTCTGTTCTGCTTTTCTTGATACGGAACAGTATTATGTGCTGGACTTTTTGGAATGTAAAGGGTGATTTCAACATCTCCACAATAGTTAACACAGTGTTTAGCATAATTTACAATACAGGGAGAATGGAACACTTCCCTTATTGTTCTCATTGATAGTATTCCTGTCTTCACCCTTTGCTCCGTGCATAACTCACACACACACTCAGTGTGTGAAGGATGGAGAATACGTCTCTCTGTCACAGATCCTTGGTGGTCTAATTATAACACCTTATTAAACAGACAGGCCCTAAAGTCACACAGGGGCCATTAAGAGGTCTCCAGCAGCAGCAGCAGTAGCTTTGTGACTGAGGGGGTCATTTTGTGTGTGTGTCAGAGAGTCTGTATGTGAGGGGTTCGTAATTGATTGTCGCAGCTTGGTTGGGGGTGACTGCTTCAGTCTTATCTGGGTGCTTTTATGAAAAGGCCAGTTTGTGAGCAGCACAGCACCAGAGAGAGCATATGGACACAATGAGATCACAACCTAATGAATATGAGTGCTTGTGTGTGTATGAGGCTGTAAGCTGGTATCCACAACATATGGACCTAAATGAAACCTCAACCTTGTGAATGATGGAAACAAAAGGAGAAAACTGGGAGAACTAATGTTTTTGTGCTCTCTTGGAGGTAATGAAAAAAGTAGCTGTAAAGTGTTGAAAAGAAGAGATTCTTCCATTATTGAGTATGTGTTGAATAAGCAGATGAGATGTGTCACTCTGGCTTTCCAATCTTGGTGAGGGTTTATAACAAACCCTCTATTTTGTTTAAAAAAAAAAAAATCTTTTAGGAAAACCGTGAAACACTAAAAGCATTCCCTCTTCACTGATTCTGTTGAGCCTCTTTTACTTAGCCTGTTTCTGACACACAAAGCAGAATGATGAGTATAGATTTTGCACCATTTGTCACTATCATTGGAATGACAAGTGGAGTCATATTGGGAGAGAACAGATGGAGGCAAACATCAGATTTGACAGTTTGCATACAGCAATCCACTCACATAGGACACTGTTCCACATTCACTCATACTGTACATGCATGTGCATGCACATATACATGTGATACACAGTGACCCATTCCTACAGTCTTCACTGAAACATTCAGGAATAGATGAATACTGTCACAAAACAGAAAATTTGTCGAATGACACAGATGAAGCATGGCGTGCAGTGATAGGGAGAAAGGCAGATGGGGTTGGAGTGGTGGGGGTGGAGTGTGCTCAACAGCTGTATACTGTTGGTGGCCACCCTCTGTTCTGTGCTCTGCTTTGTGACAGGGCCATCAGTGCCATCAACTCTGGGGACAAAAGAAGGGTGTCTCTTTCGTCACAATATGGCTTGTTGCCTTTCAACTCCTCATCTGTTTTTGTGATGCTCACCCCAGAGAGCTGACACACAGGTTACACTGACACAAACGCCACCCCTAAGGGACTGAAAAGCATATGCACA
>OMOW01112835.1:0-14640 GCA_900312555.1 Lamprogrammus exutus | reverse complement strand
ATTCTACATGTAAGATTTTGTGACAACTGACCCAAAAATGTAGGAGGAAAAAAAATCAATTTGGCGGAAAATCTAGTTCAGCGCAAATGGGCGTTGCTTACATGGATGGATCCAGATACACCAAAGGAGTCCAGGGATTCAGGTTCAATGACTTATCCTGCTGACAGACAAACAGACAAGCACGATCGAAAACATAACGTTTTTGGCGGAGTTCATTAATAATTTAGTGACAGATGAAATGTGTATGATTATTTATTTTCTCATCCATGACATTTAATATTGGCTTTTTAATCGGCCCATAAAAAAGGAAAAATTAACAGGCCTGATCTCATTGTTCCAGTGACCGGACTGGCTTTCCTCCTGTGCTCACACAGCGCAGAGAGTGGCTTTCTGTTCCGGCAGGGTGCATTATATTCACCAGCTACTCAAACGTTAAAGCACTTTCTCTCTCCCCTAAAGCTGGCACCGGGTCCGTGGGAGCTAATAAAAGCCCCCCCGACTTTGAAAAGAAACTGAAAGGGCGAGCAAAGTTGGACCCTGCACAGGAAATGTGGCGTAAAGTTACCTCTGAATTTGGCAGCGACTCAAAGTGGGACGTAATACTTTTATAGGTGCTTAAAACAGGGGAATCAGGGGTTGTGTACCAAGGCCGAGAGCCTGTGTGTGGGTGAGGAGTGGTTACAAGCTAAAATACAGGTAATGTATCACCGTGAATCAGTTTTTGAAGAGCTAAGAAAATGAAAGAAAGGAAAGACTGTATAGTTATTTCTGTCTTTTTGCGTCAATGGTGGTGTAAAAAATGGATATAGGCAAAATTGGAATTGTAGCGTAAATATACCCTCAATTTTGATATAGTGGCCATGAGCTGGAAGAATGGCTCCCTTTAAGGTTAGGAAAAACAAAGTCATCAGTCTACAAACCTGTGGTATGCTTGGGAAAATGGCCACCAGTAATGTAAAGTACACAGATTTGTAGTTAATGGTGCTAAATAATGCAAAAAAACCATGGTGGTTTGATGCTTGTCAGTGCTGAACTGAGCGCTGTTGTTCTCCAGGTCTAAACCCGCCCCCATGAGGCCGTAGACTGAGTGTTTGACCTTCAAACATATACTGATTTATGAAAAACAACTTCAGTCGTCAAAGAAAAACTTAATACTTCAAAACATAACTAGATTTCTGTGTATTTGATTGTGACAGATAGTTGAAAATTAGGTTTTCCTTGGAACATTCACATCAGCAGTCCAATTTATTAGAAATAGACGTGTTGACAAGCGGCACTGATGCTTAAATTCCCAAACAGCAAAGAGATCCGATCTCTCGTTCTGTTATTAATCAAAGCACACGAGGCATTTTAAAGATGCTGAGATGGAGGAGATGGTTTCCTCGTTTTTCATCTTTATTTAATTTCATGCGTGGCTCCATTAAAGCTGACATGATGGAGCACATGTTTCGCCCGTGACACCAGACTACTAAAACAAATTTCGGTCACATTCCAGACTGAGATAATGCAGAAGGCATTTCAATCTGAATGCTTCTACCTTTGTGGTGAGGCGCAACATGTTTTTGGTTATATAGAAGGGCTAAAGTTTCCTTGTGAGACATGCCATGAGGTAAATGAAAATAAACACATCGGTGTTCTTATTCACTTAGGCCTTGTTTGTTCTAAAACTGGGCTGACATTTGGTCCAAATAGATCTCTTAGGTTATTGAGAGTAAAGTCACATTTCCCAGCTTCTCCCTGCCTCGACCTCAGCGTTATGTTTTGCATGAATGTGCCTGCGGACAGTTTTTTGTCCATTAACAGCATAAGAACAATCACATTTTGTTTTGTGGCCTCATTATAAAACAATTGCTTTCATTTCCTCTCCCTTTATATTTTGCCTGCTGTGGCCAAATTGGCATGATTTAATAGAAACGCCTATAAATTCATATCTCATGCGATGGGAGTAACGGCTAACATTCTCGCTAAGATGCTCTCTGTATGCACACTGGAGCTGCTCGTCGCTGACGTCTTTCAAAGTGTCATTACAAACCCAATATACCTCCTCTATTAAACAGCGGAAGAACAGAGTTAGTCGGATATTGTTTTTCTCACACCTTTGCCTTTGTTATGGAGGCGATCCTGAGAGAGGCGGATGTTGTTGATTAGCCGAGCTGGCTGGACCCGCGTGTCATCAACAAGAGGCTGAACATTTTCTCCTAACGTTTCTCCTCTGTGACAGGTCAATAGGTCTCTGCACTGTGCAATCTGAATGACACACTATGCTGCAGTAAGCCACCTGCATGTGACTGCGCATTATTCCGCAGCATTACTTTGTGCTCATACAATAAGGAATCAATTGTATCCCCTTTCCTTCATCAAGATGAGTTTTTGTCTTTCTGTGTAATGGAAACAAATCCCCCTCTGCGTGTATCTTCAAATAACATAAACAAACAAAAAAAAAATGCATTTTTGAAAGTATTTGTGTGGGCTTATGCATTTTTATGTAATCACTGAATTGATTTATTGCCGTGTTTGGTTTAATTCTGCACCAGAGCCTTGTGTTTGAGTTTGATAGTGTAACTAATGAGGCACACTTGGTTGTGCTGAACCCAGATGTGGCCAAAAAAGGTGATGGAATGTGGCATACTGTGAATGTGCGTGTGTGTGTGTGCATGTTCCCCTGTAGGCTGCTCTTGATGACAGTAATTCCGATACAGGAGTGGTGGGAATGGAGGATATGATTACCTTTGCTGCTCAACATCAGCCACTCTCATCGCTGAAGCTATTTGCATTCCAGGGCAGTGATTCTCAGACAGAAAAGTATCAGAATGCAGAACAATGGAAAAAGGTAAATGATCCGCAGAAATGACACTTAAGAGATACTGAATGAGAACACTGCCGGGTTTATCAGACAGAGCCTATGGAACACGATTACCACTGACTCGCTGGATAACATTGTGGGTTTTTAGGACACTGCAACAATATTGTGATCTCACCACGCTTCTGTCCTCATGCAGAGTCTAACCGCTTTCCTGCAAACTGTGTGAGAACAACAAGCTCGCGGCACATCACACAGTGTGAGACGTGAGTAATGAGATCTCAGTTGTAATCTATGTCAGACGGTGCAATATCAAGTTTGGTGCATACCAGATCAATGTGCAATGAATACCCGATGTATCGTGGCGCCATGACAGGCAGAGATGCGTCATCGGCTCGGCAGTGTAGATGTCTGAGTAGATGTCATACGTAGCAGCAACCGAACTGTGCTGTCCCAAATTTCTGTCACTGTCTGGATGGACAACCACGATTCTTAACTTTCGTCTGAAACGGTCCAAAATGTAGGAGACGTGATGCAGCCTTAAAGGTCCTGGTGAACGAGCCTGTTAATCATCTCATTTCCAGGCCCATTAATCCCTCTCAACAGAGGACAACAAGCGTCTCGATTCCTTAATTGATTAAGTATCCCCGCTGAGACACACACTCACGAGTGTCATTCAAACACAGGTAAGTGGAGTGCTCTAAAACTGCAAACAAGACCCGTTTGTGTGTGTGTGCGTGGCTGTAATTACTCTGCTTAAAATGGTGAACACAGTGCTGTACTTTCCAAACAAACACAGCGCCAGCGTGTGTGAGGGAGAGGCAGGATTTTGGATCTTGGCAGCGTCTTCCCTTTCCGAAGCCTCAAACACACACACTTCTGTGTTTTGCACCTCACAACATTGGATAATGATTCCCACTTGGCACCACAACCTCCATTTATTTATGGATTAAATGCTGGTGCTGAGTAATCTTTATTTTATTCTCAACAAATCCAATTAAAAGTCCACATCTAACAATGAAGTGATTCTTCTAACAGGTTTTTGTGTGTGCAGCCAAAGTGTACGTGCCATAAAACTTCATTGTTGTCCGAAAAGCTGCTAAAGTGAGCTTGTGTAAGTTTTGCTCAACTGCAGGCATGGAACAGAAGTATCTATATTTTAAATAAATGTTCCAACACGACCCGAAATTCTCTTCTCAGTGTTCTTGTTTTATACTCTATGTCTAAGCAGAAACACATTATTACTACACATTTTATTTTACGTCCAGTTTAGCATGTTGCCCTGTACAACTACATGTTTAGGTATAACACTAAATTAGGTAAGAAGTCTTCATTGAGAGATTTTTATTAATTTAATGAACCATTTGAAACCAGTGACATATTCTCATTTTCGCCGTGTTGACTGAGCAGCTGCTTCTCGGCGAAGTCATGGTAGATGGATGGATCCCGAGTTTCGCGGTTGGAACTCCAACTTCAAGTGCCGTTCCATCGCAAAGTAAAATTCAAAGTAAGAGTTAAAGTGGGAGGTCAGAAATTCAGATTTCTGAGTTGTCTTGAACGCAGCATAAAGTAACATCTGAGCCAGTTTGAGAGCCTGGACTGTTGGCTTGAGAAAGGAATCTGTGTGTGTGTGTGTTGTGCTGTTGCCAAATGCTAACATGTTTGCTCTCCACGACCAAAAACAATATGAAACATCATGATGTCATTACGTGCAGGGCGTGTCACATTTTCAACATCTGATCTGAATAATCTTGTAGGCTTAACCGCTCTTCCTCGACCAAGACTGTTGCTGCAATACCTCAGAGTCTCCGGAACTGAGGATGGACGCGTTTTCAGTGCTTAGAAATTCAACTTTTCATTCGTATGAGATAGAAAAGAGCCATTTCTTCTTCAGAACTTTAAGTTTTGACAACAACAGAGTTCTCTTGCGTGGAGCTAATCAGGCTTTGGCTAAACAGTTAATACCTGTAAGCAGTATACATTTATTGTCCATTTTGGCCTGTTGAATGGCATTTGTTGATAATGAAGCACCCACACAGGTGTTTTCACTTAATTCGTCTGTGCACAGGCTCGGCTTGATTGACATCTCGCAGCAACACCTGTGACTGTCAATCTGACCAAAAGAGGTCTGTGCGGCGTAATTGAATGATTGAAAACACCTGCGTGGGTAAAGCTCAACTTTCTGAGCAAAGTTTTCCGGCGGCATTGGCGTCCTTAAAATAGGAGTAATTTGGGTGAAATGTTCAAATCTTTAAACTGAATGAAATATTCATGGAGGAAAAGACACCACAATTAATTAATTTTGATCGTCTTTGGCACTGGTGTTGAATTTGATGCATGTGAATTTGGATAAGACTCATGAATTCCAGCCACACAGTGTTTTTGCATGCTTCATCTAATCTAACGTGGCTTTTACTGGATTTTGGAGTTGCGTTGTCTGCACAAAAGTCTGCGAAGTATTTCAACTTTGCTCTTTTCATTAAACTCTCATCAAATGTGATTAAGAGTCGTGATGGGGAAAAATACATATTCATTAAACGGATGACTGAAAGCCACTTATCTATCACTGGGTTTGTGTGTGTGGAAGAACAGGCAAAACCCATCAACTCCCTACTTATCATTCTGTGCCCTCGCTGCCCTGTAGGTGTTTTCATCACTGTCCCGGCTGTGCAAGTGTTGTTATTAATAAGCACGGGGGAGCAACACCTCACACTGCGGACCACAACAAAGGGAAAAAGATTAACTACATCTTAGCAGAACCTCGCTCTCCTTCACATTCCCCCAGATCCAGAGTGAAGTTAGGGTGTGTAGTGTTGGATGACAACGTGCATAACCAAATGTAGCCTTTGGGCTGACAGGGCAATCATCTCGTCAGGGTTACTGTCGGTGCCATGGCACGACCGGCGCTCTTAACACTGAATCATGGAAGGAAAAACAGCCCAGAGAAAATGGCTCAGTCAGACGCTGCAGCATTTTAAAAGTCCTACAGTGGCAAGACGCTTTAATGGGTTTGAAGTGGTGGAGGGATAAAGACTGCTCAGAGTACAGCGGTTGACCTTTAAATAATGAAATGCAGATGAAGAAGTCCTGGTTATCTTAGTGGGGATGGTGAAAAACTAGAAAGGCCACTGAACTACACTTTTCTGCTACTACGCTTTGTCAATATGATATTTTACAGCTTCTGAATTAGTTCAATTATGCATGTCTATTCTGGGAATAATTACTTGCAAATGGTCCACTTGAGTGTGTGTGAGGAAGAAAAAGGTCTTTAATATACAGTAAGATGGGAAGTGGTGCAAATTGGCCATTATGTGACTCCTGAAGGAAAACCCCTAAAAACACTGACAACAACAACAACAATATATTTTATAAAGCTGTTTTGATGCATTTTTCATATTTAGTCCATTGTTGTGTTCTTTGGTGTTCATTATTTCTCTCATTTTTGCGTGTAATTGGAGAGATGTGCATGTGCGACAGTGATATTGGATCAACATCCAGGCACCACGTTGTTCGTAATTGTTCATGTCCAACACGTACGGTTACCTTTGAAGCTTCAATCATTCGTAGAAGAGAATGTAGTATGAATGATTCATTATTAGTCTTTAATATTTAAGGGATAAACTTAAAAGTGAGCAGCATGCATCGCTGTGCATTCATTTATGAGGCAAACAAACTTGCTTGATTGAAAATACAGTTATTTTAAATAAAACATGATAAATAAGTAGTGTTTCTGCAGAACATATATATATATATATGCAGAATATTTATATAATTTGTTTCAGTCACTCCGTCCACCAACTTATTTGTTAAAAGCTTTATTTAACCAGAACAACTTGAGTTTAAGTACCTTGCACAAAGGGACATAAACAGTGGTCCTAAGGGGGGGGAAAATACATCAGAAGAAGAAGAAACCCGCTTTAATCTGCCAGTCAAACTATTGACTTTCCTGCTGCTACCCTTTAGGCCACTTACTGCGAAGGCTGATACAGACACGAGTGAACTGCTACATTTTTTATCACAACCACGCCCGAACCGCAGTAACAATCACCTCCATGTCTTTATATAATTCTCTTCAAAAAGACCCCCTCTCTTCTCTACTTGTCGAATAATCAGTTGTTACTTGTTCTTTCTGCCAATTAGTGACGACTCTGTTGCTCTGTGTAGGGCTGACCTGTGGCCCAGAGCGTCTCTTTCCTCACAGTTCTAAATTAGGACCAGCTCTGTAACGACTGCCACTGATTTGAAGTGACACAGGGCCAACTGTGGCAATCGTACCTGTGAGGCTAATGTGTTAGACCTTAACAAGAAAGACATCAGCTCAGCCCTTCATACCCACCTGACAGTCAGGGCTCCATTGGAGGCAGTTGGGATTGGGTTTTTCAGCCCTCTTTTTACCAATCAAGAACACAGCCATGAGGTGTAATAAATGGTTTTGTGTCTTACTGAAGGTGGGGATAGACTTTATTTCAGAAGACATACGGCAATGAAACTGGATTTCTTTTATGCCATAATGTTCTGTTACCAGCCTGAAACTCTTGCCCTTCATTTCTTGGCTTTTGAGAACTTATGTTAATATTTCTCCATGTGGTATTTCGAAATCTGGTTCATTAACCCATACCTTCCCAGAGAAGTTGAGATAATTTTCGGAGTCCTTCTAATCTTGTAGACATCTGTTAAAAAGGTGCAGATATATACGTGGATGAGCTCGGCAAACCTACCCTACAAGTTTTGGGGGTGTAAATAAGCTGCCCCTCACTGCTGATACAATTAACCACATAATATTTGAAGCAATTACAGGCAGGGGGAGGTATCAGAAGTAGAAAATACAAATGACAAAATGTCACCTTGAAAAAGCCTGAATCACCATGTCTTCAGCCTCACAAATTCTGTTTTTGCCCTGATGGTTCTACTTCGCATAAAGTATACTTGC
Source organism: Lamprogrammus exutus (assembly GCA_900312555.1). Lineage (NCBI taxonomy): Eukaryota > Metazoa > Chordata > Actinopteri > Ophidiiformes > Ophidiidae > Lamprogrammus > Lamprogrammus exutus. The sequence goes on along the minus strand of OMOW01112835.1, from coordinate 6,910 downwards.
CCCACTAGTGGCCGGTCCTGAGGATGGAGCTGTTAGTCAGGGATCTAGCCATTTCTCCATCCGTCTCCAGATTCAGATCAAGCTATGTCGACAAATTGCCACAAATCGCAAAATGTAACACACAGAGTGCCACAATCTTACTTCCAAGAGGATCAACCTTTCCATTTTAGACACTCCACAAATGATGAGCTTGTGCCATCCATCTGGAGGGAAAATGTCAACTTTCCACAACATTTTTCATAATCTACTAATCAGATTGCCTTGACATTTTGTAACTACAATTGCACTCCCTTTAAATTCCAATGAGCTTTTACTCTCACGCCAACATGAGTCATATTTAGATCGCAAGTCTCCAAGAATACCAAAACGTTATATGATACATATATTTGACTGAAATTTGTCACTTAAATAACCCATATAAACTGAATTTAGTTATGTAGTAGAGTAGTATCTTAAACTTGTCCGTTAGTAGTAATTGTTGAGTGTCATACACAGTATCCACAAAACCATGATGATGAAGGTGATGACGATAAATAAAGCAACAGTTTGGGTCCTAGAGTCTTGTGTAATATTAATGACAGAAGGTTTCACGCAGTCTCTCCCCTGAGCTGGGGTTATATTTTCATGTTTTGCTTCAGTGTTGCTTCAAAGTGAATTCCATTATAGATGTCTGCGATTACTTAAATGCCTCCATGTAATATTTATCTTGCCAGTTCCTGATCTCAGAGGTTGGGTTATTAAGCTTTAATGTTACATGACCTCTTCAGAATTGGTAAATCAAATGAGTGCATGCTTTAAGCACACACAGACACACACACACACACACACTCACACAAAAGCATGAGTGCGCTTGCCATTTGTGGTCGGGAGGGCACAGATGGCCTGTAGAGGACAGATGATGATACAGTGGATTGGCAGAGTCAGAGCTCACCACGGCTGGAAATGTTTGCACTCCAATCCTCTTCTCTTCACACTGGACCTGTTTCATTAGATGCTGGACATTATCCTGCTCTCCCTCTCCACTCCACACTTCCTGAACTGCTCACCTAATTCCACTCAAGCTGCGCCGAGGTGTAAACCGCGCAGTTTTCAGTGCTACCTGCCGTCCAAAGATAACTCTCTGCCTCTTTTCTCTCTTCCTCTCCATTCGCCACAATAATTCCAACTCCACGCTGAGGGTCAGCCTATCAGAGCTGCGAACTGTTCAGGCAGTTTCATAGTTTATAGCAGTTTTCATACAGATGAGCCCGACATACTGTGTAATTCCCCTCTCTCTTTTTACAGTATAACAGTTGTTTCCCCCAAATACTGTAGTTTTGCTCTAAAATCTCCTATCCTCTCAAGAGATGAGAGCTAAAGGCCCCAAACCATCTGTACAGTGTTTGATCTATTTGAGTCTCTGCGCCAGTTGGTTTTGCTGATGAGGGCAGACGCACAGCACAGATGGAGCACAGCGAGCCTTACAGAATATGGAATGTGTGTGAAATTCCAAACGTAAGGATGAGTCAGTGCAATTAACAGTTGGGGACAACATCGTGTCCTAAATCTCTCTTATTCAGAAGTGTTGTTCTCTTCACAGACCCCAGTGTTAATCTGACATTTTAACCTCATGAAGACAAATTTCAGGACAGAATCGGTTGAAAAGATATTTAGCTGTCCCGGTCTTAATTCCAATAATAATAATTTGCCAGCTGTTTTTGTGGTTGATGCTATATTTTGATATTTTTGATGATGTAATGAAACAGAAAAGCCAATCCAGTGCACAACACAAGCATACTGACCGGTTATATTTAAGGGAGCAGATTTTCATTCCAAATGCAGCCATACATAATGTACGAGCAGCTGTCGCCTCTTATTCATAGTCATAACATAACAAGTTTCTTCATCCCTCAGGAAGGAAAAATACATGATGATGATGATGATAATGCATGTAAAATGTCCATCCTGACACCAAACCTTTCCACTCTTTATGTGTGTTCACTTATTCGCTTCATTGAACATGACATTTCCTTGTATTGCTATATTGAAATCCTGTAATGAAGTTTAAGAAAATTAGATTTGCAAAGGTCTGATGAGGGTATCTTCCCATTGATAACTCATCATTCTAATTGTCCAGTAGTGTGTAAACGGTAGATTTACAGAATTGCATCAGGCCGTTTTGAAGCGTGATTAACAGTAATCTGTCAAACTTTAACACATCTGACCACTAACTCGTATACACTGCATTTACTCTTCAGTCACCCTTGCTGGGGTTAATCAAGATTGTACACCACCTCCAACCCAAAGCTCTCTGCTGCTCAAAACTGTTTTCTGCTTCACACATCTTTAGCTATTACAGAGAGAGAGAGGAAACGAGAACAATTCAGACATCATTCTTTGACAATGTGCCCCTCCAGCCATGTTAATTGTCTTCATAAAAGGCTTCCATAGCTTTAATCAGCTCTCGTATTTGCTTGCAATTTCATTTTAAGGATACTTGGTAAAGAGTTGTGGCAGCAGTTTCAGTCTTTTTCCATGCTGGAGGGGTTTTCTTGTTTTGTTTTTCAGTCCTAAAGAAAAGGGCATCAGGAATGTGGAGCTTTTCACGTTTATGTTTAAATGAATCTGAAAGGAAAAAATAGCGGTTGTTTTCCTGAGGCGAACCAGCAGATGCTCCAAGTGATAATGTGTGTGAGAGAGACTCCAAGTGCTGTCTGTATGACTCTCGGGACACAACTTCACCTCTAAACAGCGTAGATTGGAAACACTTCACCTCAGGGCAAAACATTAATGTCATGCACCCATACAGGGAGAGAGGTGCCCCACGATAACAGAGTGAATGAGGGCTTAAATAATGTCTTGATTCTGTCTGCAATCAAGTGAGCTGACTGCATCAGCGGCCCTGGTTCCCTTGGCCTTTACGTTGCCTGGTAAAGAAAGCCTCTGTCACAGCAAGAGCTCTGCTTCATGTGTGATCAAATCCTCACAGTGAGTACGTTTGTATCAAGCACAGATTCATTTTAACATAGCTGTTGTCAGCTCAGCGATGCCTTTAAAATTGAGGAACTATGACAAAATTAGCAGCAGTGTTTTCATAGACATAGTAGAACTGCTTTAGTTTAATCCAGACGATACGTTTTTATCTTACTAATTTGATACTTTATACTTTTGATACTTTTACTGTGGCGTCCATAGCCTCTGCCTTTGCGCTGTTGAAGAATGAGCAACATGGATCCATAGTGGTTCATTCGAAGTCATACGTACCTGGTGAGTGAACGCTAAATTCCTCCAATTTACTTACAACTTACAAAGAAATATAATGTCAGTGACCAAATTTGGACTTAAATTGCCTCAAAATCATGATGTTTTGTACAATCGCCAGCTTATCGCTTCAAGTGCCACAGTATTTAACTTTGCGTTCACGTGGTTCCTACAGTTACCACATTCAACACACATCTAGAGACACTTCATCAAAACAAAACAAAATGGGTTTCTCCTCTTTCTGGGTTCCGTAGGTAGAAACAAATTGTTAAGATTGTGTTTACCCCCAGGTCACAAAGAAAAATATACCTTCTTAGAATGCGGCGACATAAGGTCTGTTCATAAATGATCGTGACCTGAACCGAGGCGTATGGTTGTGCTGCGCGCTTTAGTAAATATGGTATTTGTTCTTGTACGACGGTCCAATGGTGGTGTGTAATAAAAAATGAAAAAGAAGTGTCAGTGGAGATTTATCACGCTTTGCTCTTTCTTTTGCCAGTAGACGATCGATGATCTCCTCCCTAAAAGTCATCACAATAACTCCTCTGAAAGTCAGCGGCATAGCGAGATTTACTGTAAGATGAGTAAATAAATAGATGGGTTAAAGTGGATGCTGTAATGAACAAGGTCCTGATGTTAGAGGAGTAGACATGATGTTCAATATGCTCCCAGCACTAAACCACTTTTATCGGCATAACTTCTGCAAGACACAGCCCACCTACTTTCCATCACACATCATCTCCTCCTCCTCCCTCAGCCACTTTGAGTCTGCGGTCGATGTCTTTGCTCCGCCGCAGTCATAACCTGATCCACACACAGACGCAGATAAGTGGTGAGACAGAAATGAATTTGTGTTGATGGAGGTCATTAAAACATGTGGTCATGGCGGTTTGCAGCTGTTTTAACTTTGCTCACTTACTTGTTTACAGTTGGGGGTTTCAACCTCAGAGCCTCATTTGGTGATACAAAGCTTTTTGTTTTGAGGTTTTTGCCTCTTTATCTCCTTTTTAGCGCTCTTAAAAATCATTACAAATACTCTGGGATCCATTACTCTACTTGCACAAGGGCAGCATCAGTTGGTTTAGTTACTTCCAGGTCAATCTGAGCAATACACAGTATACTGCTCCCTGTAGTAACTCATTTAAACAAAAGGACCTTACCACTGACAAGTCCTACCTGAGTATTCACATTAGCTAGTTGCTATAACCATCCTCTATTAGGAAAATCTACTCGAAAAACCTCAACCATTAAGTGATGTTCAGACAAAACACGAGAGAAAAAAAAAACCTCAGGAAAATAAGAGATAAGTAGAATGTAATTGAATTGCTAAAACCCATTAACTCCTGATTTGAATGAGTCGAGTTTGATTGTCCTCACCAATTACTTACTTACTTACGTCATTTAGTGCTGGATCGGCAGCGTACAGTGAATTTGGAAATGGCTGTTTTATATCCACGCAGTGTATTTACAGCCTGAAAAATGACAACCAAGAGGCGACAGAGTTTGATGCGTTGGTTACTTTCACATGACACAGAGTCATTTGAGTCCATGTTAAATTTAAAGAAATGTAAAAACAGTTATTGTCAGTTCATATGATGTTGATTCCCCTTGCTGTTTCCCCCCCACACACTGGACTTTGGACGCTCTTACCTCAGAAACAACAACAGCGTATTGTATTGTAGCATAACAGTTGGAATCGGGAATAAATCAGAACAAGTCTCAGATGAGCAGAGTAATCTTTGTTATTGGTCAGATTTAAGAGGTTTGTTGTCTGCCAGCAGCTTGCGACCACAGGGAGAGCAATCTGCTGTCCGTGCTCAGAGGATTTGTAGTGAAGAGGCAATACTTTTTGTTTTGTGGTAGAATGGAACGAATAGCTTAGAAATGAACAATCCATCTGTTTCATAAGAGCAGCCATTTGCAAAATTCTAGATTGCAGTACTTGCTCCTTTTTAGAAAAACAGAAACACCTGAACCCACCTGCAGCTCGTGCGGGATTAAACCAAAAACCTCAAAGTGTCAACGCTGTGTGGGAAGTGTTTCATGTACTTGAGTCATCATTTTGTTTTACGCACCTGTCTATCTTACAAAGGTCTACACAGCTCAACATGCAATTTTTTCAGTCGCTGGGTTGAAATTTTGCTAAGAAAAACATGTTGTTGAGGATAAACTCTGTAGAGAAGAGCGTAAATCCCGTTTGAGCAGACAGCAATGACAGGTCTGTTTGAAATACAACATCTGGGAATGACCTCTCCCCTTCAGAGCATCTCTGGCTATCATTCCCTGCAGCTGTGAGCACCACGTCTGCCCTGGCTGAAGTGGAACAACCGGCACAGAAGATTTAATGCTCTCCTGAACTGGCACATTTAGTGAGGATTAATGATCAGCGTGACATCAAAGCAGTTTTTTACGCTGAAATACCATCCCTCTAGATTAGGAGACGATCCTAAACAAACGTCGCAAACGGAATGACTTTTATCTTTGTGTTTTTGTTTAACATCTTTGGGGTTTGAGTGTTGCAAACAAAGCGAATCCATCCGTTATTCACTCAGCAGGCTGCCGAGTCAAAGAATGGTTATGGAGCTCAGCGGAGAGCCGTAATCTCTGGTCAGCTTCAGGCAGTGAATCAGTTTCTTCAGGCTCGAGCTGCTGCAGGTAACGCAGTACATTGATGCTGCTGGAAACTGCAAACTCCCTGAGCCTCAATAGAAACTGTATTGAGGCTCAACAGTCACACTAAAGCACGCAGACAGAAGACAGAAGACAGACTTAACATAAAAAAGCTTATTCATGAAACAGGACTAGCACCAAATCTGCACTATGTAACTTTTTGACCTGAAAATATGATCTTCTATTAACACATACAGTATATATTAAAGTAATGGATTTTTAATAGAATTTAGCGGGTTGTAAAAATGTATAAACAAACTGCGCCATGGCCGTCTTGGGGTTTTCACCTATTTTGTACTTCTTAAGTGATATGATTGGAGGAAGCTGACAGCGCGGTATTGCTACTCCTACACACACAGTGGCATAAAACTCTCCAACTTTCCACAGATTGTTTCTTTGTCTTTGCCTTGCGTACTTTCCAACATTTATCCGCTTTGTGCGCCATCCCGGGACTCGCAGCGTTCTGGCCTCTGGTTGCAGCTATCGGGTCTCCATGTGTGAGAGTTGGACATCGGGCTGAGCTGCAGCAGCTCTACTCTACTCGTTAGTGATATAAATCGTGTCTGTAACGTTCGTTCTTGTAACTGAAGTGTTTTATTTTACCATAATGAAAGTACTGTTGTCAGGGTCAATGAAGTAAATGTAAACAAATGACAATAAAACAACACCAGAGGGCTTCAAAATTAACTTATCACCGCTTTAATGTGTCAGTGAGGGCAGGTAGCATCACGCTGACATGTTCCCTCATTTGTACATGTTAGGGCCCTCACATACTTACTATTAACGACGCGAACACGATGTACGCATGTGTGATGTCATGCGTGCACCAAAATTAACGTGACTCTTCAGTTAGTGCGCTGCCGATTTCCCACCGTGGTGTGTGATTTCGTGAATCACCCCCATCGTGCGTCGCCTCATAATCTTCAGTAAGGCCATCAAAGCGGCCATGAAACCTTAAGCAGGAAGTTACAGTGGTACAGTCTGTCCTCCAGGCAAAGGC
>OMOW01112824.1:0-12238 GCA_900312555.1 Lamprogrammus exutus | reverse complement strand
GTGTAAGAAAGTCAGGCAGAGACAGAGAATGGGTGTACATTGACTTTAGTCTTGTGCAACTTGAAGTTGCGAATGGAAGAAGGGGTAATGGAAACACAAAAATTTTGAAAAATACATCAAATTTTGCAAAAAAGTTAAACGCTCGCTTGAGCTCATTAAAGATTTCATTTGCAAAATGGTAACGGAAACAGATTTTGCAAAGTGGTTTTAGTGGTTACGTGTAGTGTTTTATTTCCAGGTTGGGGGTGACGGATGTTTGAAGGAAACATGGTGCATTTGGTTGTCGCCTCCGGTTTGTGAGAAACACGGAGAGATTTGAGGACATAATGATTATTAATTCCCAGAGAGCTACAAGATCTCTGAAACTCCGCTCCCTGTTTGCTGGGTTTGTGTTCATCGCGAGATGAGACAACAAGCAAGATGAGGCGTGCAACTCCTGTTCTTTGTATTTAAGGGTGCCACCTACAGTATAGGAGTGTGCAGCGTGAGAACAGCAGGCAAGCTTTATTCGAATAATGTCAGTTAATGTCACTGCCAAATCCCATTCGACTTTTGTCAACTTTTTAAAAATTTGCATGCAGTTTTGCTCAAAACTAACAATGTAAACCCAGCTACAGACACAGATGCGAACATGATCCTGAAAGATTTCATCAGCAACCGTTGGCCAGAACAGTCTATTGCACCTGCATTCATAATGAAGTAACAGATGGTCGCAAGGAAAAAAAAACTGCCTAAATGCCACAGTGAATTATTACTGTCTATAATAAAAACACAGTATGCTGCCTGGGGCTGTTGCACGTTTTCTAACCAGTCTATGGGCAAATATCATGTCTACCTTTTCTTTTTTCTCTCTTTTGAATCACACTGTCAGAATGGCAGCACAACGTAATGCATGTGAAAAAAGGAGTTTAAAAGACGAACTGTGCGCCCATAAAATGAATAGTTGTGTATGATAAAACAAAATAAACAAAATGTTACAAACAGTAACAAAAGAGCAGCAGCTCAATGCCCGCCACCCTCCCACACCAAACAAAACCCTGAGATAGAAGTATAAAACAGCAAAGACAACAGATGTGAATTTTACTGACTGTGTGTCAAAATTACCCATCTGTCTGACTGACCGGACCATGATTGAAGACCTGAGATATATTAAGTGGGAGACTTGCTAGAAAAGGTGACCATACATGTCCAAATTTCATCTAATTTGAATTATAAACAATTTGGTGTACACTGATGGACAAATACATTTGTGTCTAATAAAGAGTAGTTTGAGTCCAGCTGTTTGGCCTCAAGAAAGCAGAGTCTCCTCCAACCACCTCTATGAGAAAGAACCATGGGCTTTGTCTACGGTAAAATAAAGCATTTAATCCAAGTTTCATTTTGACTTTGTCACACAAGCGGACAAAGAGGACAATACCAAAACATATGGGAGTGTGTCCTGATAACTTTATTGCATTTTGGACAGAAAGACAGTTTCTCAAGATTCATTTACAGTACATAAGGTGATTGGTGTATGCACTGAATATTTTACACTACCTGTCTGAGCCTTATAACAAGAAGTTGTTTGCAGTCCCCTTTATTCTAACACTGCCAGCTGAGCTCCACACACTTCAACTGCAAAACTAAAAACTACAATGCCTTTTGCTGTGCTACTTTCAGATTGATTGTCAAGATTGATATGCATACAAGCAACTTATTACACATCAGTCATTATTTCAGTCTACACATGCATATTGCAATGGAAAACGCTTTCACCAAACCGCATTTTCTTTGCTCGCCGTCAGCTCAGGGGATGTAGTGGGAGGAAAGGAGGACAGTATGGATATGATGAGCTTTAATTAGGGCTATATTTGTCACATTCTGTAGTTGAAGGCAAAAAAAAAATTCTTTGAAGTTTAAAGAGCATGCAGAGTCAAAAATTGGAGAAGAGAATAAGTAGTGGGAACATGATGAATGCTCAAGTTTTCAGACAGCACTAATGCAACCCTCTGGCCATTACTCTATGAACGAAGAGGACAGAAAGGTCCATACAACATGGTAACTTAATGGACAGGCAACATTTTCCATTTACTTCAACACCAAGCCATGTTTTTCAATTTGTTTTGAGAGGAACAAGATTACACAGTAAAGTATACTGTCTTCCAGAGCTCCACCATTTATAGTACAACACCATTTGTGAACTCCTAACTATCAGAAGCACTTCACTGGTTATAAACACTGTGCACGCGTAAATCCAGTTTGAAGGTACCAAATGTTGTGTGACAGTGTCGGCTTCATTTGAAGTTGTGGTGCATTTGTGAGCTATGCTGCTGTTAAATCAAACAACAAAATAAGCAAATAGGTGTGTTAAAAGGATAATATTCTAATTGCCTCTTGCATAAATAAAAGGTTGCTGTTTGGCATCAAACTGTTAAATCCTGGAAATCTGCATACAGTACAAAGAATATACATGCACACGTATACTGTATAAAAAGTAGAAATGTCATTATCATATATCTGCAGTTAAGTTATTTTTGTTATGTTATAAACTAAATGTGCACAATCCTTTAAAAGCAGCAATAAACTTGTTTTAGAAGACTTGTTGCCACTCAAAACCAAATTTGTGACCGGCACTTCATCCATCCTTCATTAAATGGGACAAGGAATCTTCCTTCAACAAATGTAGGTCGACTGTATTTATTTTTAATTATTTCTGCGTCTACTTTTAACTCTCTATAGCTGAATTTTTGATGGTTTAGCCATTTGTACATTTTGTATTATTAGTGATTGTTATTATCATCGATGCCACCTAAATACAATGCAGTAATTTGTCTTAATTCTTCTACGTCTGTGCCAAAGTGAAAGTTCATGACGTATTTTTCAGCCAATCAGAGATGACCGTCTTTGAAATGTTCTCTAAACTGTAATTGACAACATCCAATCAGAGACGCGCGGCGACTCTTTGATGTTCGACCATACCAAGGTCTAGGCCTAAAATGATTTAAAAATGTCTCCGTTACACTGAATTTAATGCTTGTTTTCCCTCCCCGACGACACGACGTAATGACAAACGCCGCGTTTTAAGTTACAGGCCTCGAGTCAACAGTTTTAATAAATCCCCACAGGGTTAGTTTTGGTATCGTTGTCAGATACAAAACATAAAAACGCAGCTAAAAGATTACTAAATATTCTGCATTTGGAATGACCCTAATGAGACACACACACACAGACGGACGGACGGACAATAGCAATAAAACAACAGGTTATTTTTTTAAAGCTAAAGCGTTTGAATAACGATAAAAAAACACGTCTTCTTACCCAGCACGTAAATCGTAGCAAAGTTTCATGAACACTGAGATTGGCTTTAGTCCTCTTTATCCTTCAGTACACCTGCTGCTCCGGACGTCCAAATGAACGCCAGTGTGTCAGGGCGAAAGCTGCTCACTTTGTCTCTCCATCACAACACCCGCCCGGCTCCTACACGGAATAAGCGTCGTGTTTTTCTCGGTTAAACGGAAACTAAAGAATACCAGTTGCGTCCCTCCTGCCCGGAGAGGACTGCTGTGACCCGTACCGTGGGCCTGGGAGCTTTGCGGATACTAGCCTGTCTGGATATCTTGTTGATTTGGCTGGAACAAGCAAACGAGCAGGGCCGAGGAAATTTCGTCAGTGTCCGTGAAGGTTTCTTAAAGGGGCCGTCGGTGATGGGGATGCTTCACGGACCCCGTAACGTGAGCGGAAACACGGAGACTGCTCCTTACCGCCGCTTTGTGGTTCACACTACCTTGTACTGTTGAATTATAAAACAAAAATAAATATTCAATATTCAAAAAATAATATTCCTATATTATTTCACACTGACACCTATTTATTACGTACACCTGCACAATGAAGTGCAATCCAATACAACAACAATACTATTACTCCATATTTTGTGTAAAAATGTAATATTGATTTAGTGTTTAACTATTTACAAAAATCATTGGGGCAAATACTTCAAGAGTTGAATGATTGTTTTTTAGCCTGCCATTGAAAGATACAAATCAAAATTTAATTAGCAACATCCTTATCTATCCCTGTTTCATCATCTGAGGCCCTTATGAGCCAGATTGTTTTCATGTTTGAGAAGAGATAAAAGCCTGAAGCGGGCAAATCAGGTGAGCAGGGTGGGTGCTGGACTAATTCCATGCCACAGTCATGGATGTAATAGCCTAATAGTCTAAAAACTAACAACATTCTAGACATGAAGATAAATAAATTTAAAGGTGTGTTCATCTGCTATCTCTTTACAGTAACCATAGTTACTGAGCTGCAAAATAGCTAAGAGGACCTGATTCGAGTATGAATCCTTGAACTCGAGTCTGGGTACTGTACAAGCAGTATTCATGCCAGCAAAGTGCTTTCTACAAATCCTAAAATTACATTTCAGAACTTCAGCACTGACCTTTGCATGTTTGTGTTGTCAGACGTGACGTGTTTCCAGTTATGAAGTGGGCTTGAGGTGATAGATTCCTTTAACTATCCTCTTCTCGCTGAACTTTGGACACAGCGCAGTGTGAGGATGTGCTTGATCACACAGAACAAAGAAGAAGTAGGGTTTGGAGGACAGAAGAGAGATAAAGCATACAAAGAGAGAGAAACTAGAGTCAGCTGACTCCTGACCCCTGAGATGAGACCGTAGATTGCGCGGATGTAAGCACAAGGATCACCAGTCTTTCCTACATCTGCTGTCAGACTACCAATGAGGCACGTGTGGTTCAGGCTTATCCTCACAAGAACTTTGACCTGGTTGTCCTGCAGCTGCCATATTGCCACCAAAAAATACAAATTCATCCAGCAAGTCTGCATGAGAGAGTGGATAAGACTTTAAAATGTCACCAGCATTTTTGCTCTATGTTGATTTCTACATCTAAAACCTAAAATACAGCCAAAAAGAGTCAGTCACCTTCTCTCAGGTGCTCCCGTGGAAAGGGAGTGCATATCCATGTGTCCTTTAGCTGTTACTGAAGACACGAGGCGTCAAAGCTGTAGAGAGACAGTATCCGTGTGTGTGTGCCTCTGTTTGCGTTTTATAGTGTAAGTGTACTCAGCATTCACATTTGTCTAGGCAAATTAGACTGAGAGAGAGGACTTTCTGTGGACCTGTGGAGGCAAATCATACATTTAGTTTAGTAAAAGGCTGTTGTATCACTGTGAGGATGGTGTGTGTGGCAAAATGAAACGCTCTCTATTACACATATGGAACAAACGTGTTTTAATGAACCTAAACTGAATATATGGGGACCTTTCTTAAATCTTCTGAAAGAGGCTTAACATATATCTGACATCTGGTTTTGGAATCATTGTCCTTACCCAATATGTATGTGTAATGGCACGGCGGTGCCTCCTTTTCGGCACAGATGTGTCACCTCATGGATCAGCCTAGTATTTAGTCACGCGCACAACGAGACAAGGTAACTTTCCTTTGTTGTTAAATTCGAAAAACACAAGATTACATAGTCAGGTATACATTCAACTGTACTTTCCACTGTGCGGTCAAAAAACTGTCTCTAACACAGTATCACACCGTAAAACTTACTTATATAGACGATAGTGTAACAAAATGGTGTCAGTGATAACAGTGATGTCATCCAAACTAACAGAGTTGCTGCAATAATGTCATCAAAACGAGCAAGGTTACATCAATGGTGTCACACTTAAACATGACTAAATTATACATTTCAGAACAATATGGACTTAATGAAATACTAATCATTCAACTCATCTTTTGGCTCTAACAGTATGTTTATTTAATGATTCACTAAATACTTCTTTTTTCCTCCCTCTCTCTCTCTATTTCTCTAGGTTTTTCTTCGTTTTTTATGTTCTTTTTGTTTTTTTATACTTGTCTTTTTTGTATGAACAAGATTGATGATGAAACTGAGATGAACCAGAATGAAATTATAAATAAAAAATATATTTATTTATTTTTAATTCATAACGTTGTGAGATAGGGTATTTCTCATAGTTTCGTCAATTTCTCTTCCTGGTTAAATTAAGTTATTGTGAGGCAAAAACAATCTGTATTTGGGCATGCAAATATCTGATTTCCCTCTGTTTTTAGATGTGAAAACCTCAGAAGAAGGTGCAGCAATAAAATAAATCTGAAATGGTTGGAATATATCCCCCTTAGCTGAGTAATATCATAAATTAGATGCATGTAATCCCATATTACTCATCACAGTGTCAATGTAAATGATTCATCATCTACTGCTGGAAACATGGAGATTCTTTTACAGTAGGTTCCCATTAATCACACCAAACACACATACACACTTGGTACATTCCACATACACACCACAATGATCTTCTGGCCCATGATAGATGAACATTAAGAAACCCCTTAAAAAAACATCTTAAGACCAAACCAGCATTTTTTTTACAGGGTTGCACAACAACACACATTTAATGCAAAAGGCAGAACATTCAGAGTTGATTCGAGAACAGTTGGGAGGAGGCAAAGGACGACCGAGGTGGCTGCTGATGCGAAACACACGATAAGATGGTTGATTAAATACTGGCATGCTATTAATATTTCATTTTAATGTCTACAAACAGATACTTAGAGATTATTACAGAATAAGTGGTTTGCATGCATGACAAGTGCATACACACGTTTGATTTACTGTATTTCTGAGGGCCTACCACTGATCAGGTGTGTTTAGCCAATCATGATCAGGGAAGCACCAACTCTCGATCAAGTTAGCCAATCACTAACCTATATTTAACCATAAACACACCTTACCTAAACCTAAACCATAATGTGTTTTAATGTAAGTATTTATTTAGTATTATTGCATACTATAGCATGTTAAAGAATGTAGTCATATATATGTCATATTCCATTGGAGTGTGGTAAAAATGATTGATTATTTGACCTATTTACTTATTTTGAGAATTTATAAAATTATAATTTATATAAAATGATTATTTATTATTGAACTATTGTTAGTATTATGTTTGTATTATTGTAAATGTACCTTATTTTTAATTTATCTTCACTAAAATCACAAACAATAACTATTTTCTGACACTTTTGGTCCAGAAACACTCGTCATACCTGATGTATTCTTTGTCACCAGTAGATGGCGGAGTTGGATCAGTCATCCTCCCTCCTGCTGTGGTTCTGCGTTACCATAGTTCCTTCAGGATGCCAACTGTGGCTGTCATCGGTGTGAATTATTTAGTTTCCTTGGTTGTGATGGAACAGAGGAGGGCACGGGGTCACTCTGATAGAAGCCTGACGTGTCTCTACTATGTGCAGGTGTACAGTAAATACAGTAGAATGCTGTCAAAAGTTGTGTTTGCTCCCAATGATTTGAGCAGCAGAGTTATTCCTGCAAAATTCGGGCAGTTTTGGAATGAATTTGTTTGAACTAAAGCGAACAAGTTTGAATCATTCTAATGATCATGATCAAAGTAATGATTTTCAAGTGGTATTCTAAAGCCCCAAAAACCTGAAAATATATTTAATTGTGTTTTTAAAAAATGAATTTGTAGATTTTAGGAAGGAAAATGTTAATTAAATCATAACTGATTCATAATGATTTCAAGTTCAGAGCTTAAATTCAGGTTTTACTGCAAATGGAGGAATTTATCCTCACAAGAATCGGATTATTCCATAGCAAATGTATGAAAATGAATTTGTCAAGAACAGAGGAATTGGAGATTTAAAGGCCTGTTTGGAGTGCCTCAGCTAATCCCACACCAATCACACTTTGACATACTAACGCTCTTTACTTCATCTTTGTACCTGATGTCACCTGAGGGGAGGACTGGCTCCAGTTGCCATAACAACTGACCGGCCAATGGGCTCCTGAAATCTGACTCTGCCATCTAACCTTTCACTCTGCCTGCTCACAATAATTTACTTGGCAACACCCCGATGGCGGCGGTCTGTGCGTGCATTGTGTGTTCGATTAGACAGACTTGCCATAGCTGCCATCTTTGGCTTCTGCTTTTGCATCATAAATAATACAACCCGTTATCTACCCGCTCACGTCAGCGTTACATCAGTGAGGTCAGGACTCCTGTTTTTCTATACAGCATGATGAAACTACAGAGGAATGCTGTTACTTCTTATCCTCTCATACTAAACGTCTAAAGTTCATTCCTTGTGATCTCTCTCACTTTAAGAGGCTCTCATAGCCTCAACCCACCTCTTTGATCATCCGCCGCATACAGTATAAACCCCTAATCTGGTACACATTTCTGATAAATTCCTACAGGCAAGCGTTAAAGTGAGAGGGCTTACCTCGCAAATGCAGATGGTTTCTTAAAGTAGGCTGTGCTGTGGAAAGAAACGTACATTAAATGCGGGAGAAAGTTTAGTGCAGGGCTCAACAGGAAACTAAATTAAGACATTGCTTAAAATTCATTGATTAATCTTGCCACTGCAGTCATATTAAGTAATTATAAAATTACCTTTAAAAGCAAGCTTGGGAAGAATTCCATTTGTTCTGTCCATGTATGTATGTATGTATAGCGGTAAATTAAGTAATGACCCATGTAAGAAATGTTACCTCACACATACACATTATTTATTAAGAACTACTATCATGTGTGTGTGCGCGCATGTGTGTTTGGTGTCTGATGTATTAAGTGCAGACCAGCTGGTATAGGTACAGACTATAGGGTGTGTGTGTGTGTGTGTCTGTGTATCAAAGTAAGGCGACATACTATATTAATACTGGCAGTTCTATGAGGATTAACACAGTCACACTAAAGCAATAAGAATCCTTCCACCTCCACACACACATACACACATGCTTCACACACTCAGCGGTATGCACAAACACACACACACACACAAAATAATCTGACTTACAGTTGAGGGTTTTCATTAAAACCTGCCTAATGATTAGTTTTTCAGTCAGTCATCATTGGGCATAAGGCAGACTGAAACCTCTGCACTCTTCCCATACATTACTTTGTATGAACAACAAACATGTCCATGGCGTGCACAGCGGGAAACTCTCTGTTTCAAACCAGAAATAGTGATTGTTGGAATCATTCCAGCCTTCCGTCTACTTATTTGTCCTTGGATCCTTATTTCCCCACATGTAAAATGACACAGTGTGAACTTGACCCATACCGAATCACTGACTGGGTCCATAAATCTTGGATCAAATGTGTAATGGGTCCAGACAAGGTGGTTAAAAATTCAATGTGTCATCTTTAATTTTACAGTCACAATCATCTTTTTGTTTCCAGTGTCTTAAAACCATAAAAAATAAATATACATTATGTTACAAAACATTTCCAGTGTCTGGGATCATACAAAAACAAGGACAACTATTAACAGCATTGATTACACGAGGGCAAGACACTGGCTACAGAATGGGGTGTGTGTGTGGACGGTACAAAGGCATTCGGTGAGTCGTAGTAAACATATTGTACTAGCTGCAAAATGCATTAGAGTTGACTTCAGTTCACTTTTAACTCGAATAATTCAGGGAAAATAATGAAAATGATTCGTCAACTTATTAGGTTTGATGAAAACTCTTGAAAAAATTAAAACAAAGTAATTTATCATTAATATGTCAATTAAACGTGAACTAATTTGAGTTGAAAGTGAACTGAACACAACTCCTGTCTGCATTTTTCATGACTTTGGTAACCAGGAGTGTTTTGCAATTGGACGATCAGGGCAGAATGGACACTGGAAGACAAGGCTTAAGGTTCATAGTGCTTGAAAAAGACAGACAAAGTTTACATCACAGAGGTGATTTCACATATTAATGCTCATTTAGGCCCAGAAAATAAGACACTGCGTACATGTGCTGAGGACGTTCTAGGCCACTTATATAAAGAGAATTGTCTTCTGTCTTCTTAAGTGTATATGTATATGCTTTGAATGCATGCACGTCCTATATATACTGTGATACACATATTCCGGATGTCTTGATAGAGGCTTTTAAAGGGGACATATTACACAGATTTCCATATATTCATTTACTTATCTATTTTGAAAACTTTGCAATGCCTTAAATAGCCCCCCAAAAAATTCCACCATAAATCTCCCTTGCCGCAGCAGCACTGTGCGCACTGAGTGAAAACGGGCCAGCTCTGTTCTAATCAGCCGAATTGCGTCAGGCTTGAGCTGGCAACATCCACGGCCGATGCTTGAACTCAGTGGGTTTGTCTCACCGGATATGTAGGTGGATAAACTCAAATGTGTTACACGGTGATGTCAGCACGTCACGGAGCAAAAGCACCAATCAAAATCAGCTCTTTCAGGTCAGTTCAGGACCTATGGATTTGTCTTACTGGATGCGTTTCTCTCGGCGTGCAACTTCGACATGATGCCTGATATATTACAATGTAAAAATGAGGAACAAAAAAAGCGTAACATGTCCCCTTTACCTCAACAGACCGCGTGGGCAGACGTGTTTCACATTAGCTATGCATACTCGGCTGCTATTCTTGCTCACGTGCAGAGTTGAATACTATATCCACAAGGGGGCAACGTAAGGGCCAAAACATCAGCAGTGGAGCTCTGCATTTTACGCATGATGCAGAGCGGCAGGAAACGGCGGCAACCATTGTTATGCAAGATGGTACGTGGTAGGTTTGTGACGTACTTGATCAGATTCTCCTTGACATTTTCAGACATTTTTTTATGGTTGTCCCTGCCGTTGCTCTGCTGATATGACTTGACAAATGTTGACGTTACTGCCCCTACAGATTTTTGCAGTTATTACATCATCCTGACCTAATGCTGTGTGTGTGCGTGTGTAGCGTGCATAAGGCCTCATTCCAGGCACCAGGGCCGAAGGCACACGTTTGCTCTTGGAGTTTTGTTCGCAGTCAATCGGAAACCAGCATACGAAGAGATTTTCACCACTGGGGCAGTTTATCCTAGCGTGACACAGATTATCGATTTGCAGTTTTGAAAGAGTTTCCGTCTTGTCCTCGCTACAGCTGAAATACAAAATAGATCCATTTTCTTCACCTTTCAGAATATCTACATGTTAATTACACTCTAAATGCACTGCATCGACTCTTCTCAGAGTTTTAGAAAAAACACAAAAGAGCACTTGGGCTGTGATTGCTCCGTCCACATTGATGAGTGGGGCGTGTCCAAAGTTCTTCCCCTTATAGTGCACTTGTTACAATCCACAGGCAGGCTGAGTCAGTGAGAACAGGTTGAGTCATTTCTGATGTACAGCTTTATGTACGTGTTCAGCCTCTTGATGCTTTGAGGGTCTTGGCGTCCTCGCGGTCAGTTTGGGCTGCAGTGAGACTGTACCAGCACGTATCTGAGCCCGGTCCATGCACAGTGGTTATATGTATGTCTGCTTTGCATCCATGAGGAGAAACAGCCCATACAGGAAGCGTTGCCCAGCTTTTTTTTTTGTGTGTCTCTTTCTGACACCCCACACAGGAAGATGTTGCTGATTCTGGGCTTGCACTGCATTCTGGGGGAATTCTTTATCTCCTGAAACTCCGCCCTCATTTTCCTTTTAGTGGTTTTTGGCACAAACGGCTCCATTAAATCCTCTCTTGTTACATTCCAACGTAGCATTCCCTTTAATATGTTTACATCCTTTCTTTTATTCTGTTCATTTTTAATACTGCTCTCCAAAGAGAGGGAACAAGAGAGAGGGGAGGGATGGATGGTCAGATCAGGCCTGGAGAACGCGTCCCCGTCTTCTTAATCAGACGATCTTCAGTTACCTCCTCCTTCGGCAGCTCCCTGGCTCCTCCTCTCACAAGGGAAGGCTGGTCTGGGTTTTCCTAACAGGTCAGATCGAAGTCTCATTACTGCCGCTGTTAGCGAAGGAAAGGAGAGGGAGGGAAGGAGGAGCGGGGGGATGCAGGGAGTGTTGGGGGGGGGAGGGGTGTGAGGGAGAGAACGAGAGGCAGGGGGAGAACATGCGAGGTCAAAACGGATGCGGGGAGGCAGGAGGTCATCATGCAGCATGTAAGCAGGGTGGGCACATTTGTTCGTGCTACAAGGCTTCTATTCAAATATGATACATGCATAAAACATCATTTTGCTTTTATTTAACATTATTATGAATCAGTATTAAATTTAATATGGCTGATGCACTGTTGATACATGCAAACTACTAACTCTGAGTCAGACTCGTTGCCTCCGTTGACCGTGGGAGACTTAAGGTGCATGGCCACGCCCCCATTGGTCTCCCGGTAGATGGCGGACGCCGGCGGGAGGGTAACCTGCGGCCGCGGGGCGACGGGTGGCTTGATGACGGAG
>OMOW01112823.1:0-10564 GCA_900312555.1 Lamprogrammus exutus | reverse complement strand
GCATGCACGCACGCACACACTCACACACACACTCTGTCTTCTCATTCTCCTCTTCTTCTCATCCTCCTTCTAAATTGCAAGCCTATATTTCTGGACCTCTGATGCAATTATGCCACCTCGATTGCCTTGACGTGGAAGCGGGATGAAAAAAAAAACAACCGCACACAAAGCCTGGCTTTTGTGTAGCAAGAAAATAAAGGCTTGAAATTGCCTCAGACCACTGCCACTGTCTCTCGAATTCTCTTTCTCTCTCTCATGCACACAAACTCACTCTTATCCCCCGTCTCGGTCACATACACAAACACATTCACCGACAGCTTGGCTTCCCTGAGATGGGACAGGATAAAAGTCGACAGTTTCTATTATCAATAACAAGATAAAATACAGAGGTCTTTTATCTCTTAAAATGTAAATTTATACAAAGCTCCATACCTCCATGCTGTAAATATCTAACATCTCTTAAGACCACAGAACTAGACTCGATTGATTTTCCTCCCCTCCTCCTGGTTGCAACCATCTGCAAAATCTCCAAGTCTGGCATAATATCAATGATGAAATTAAAAATCCTCTATTTGTCTAAACCATGAGGGAGATCACCCCGGTTCAGGCTGTTTACTCTTTAAATTATATGATTGATTTCCTTTAAACTTATTTGTTTATTTCAATGTTCATATCTGCTCTATCTAAATCATTTTCTCAAGTTTATTCTATTGATTTCTGGGGACACGCCAGTCTTTCTCTCTCTCTTTCTGTAACCGTGCCGTAACCATATCAGTTTCCTTCAGAGCTCATTTACATGAAATAAGCTCTGAAAATGCATTGATTTCCTCCTTTACACTTTGGTGCCCAGTCCCTGCTTATTTGTGATGAATGCCCCCACTATTTCATGGTACTGAGTCTCAGGAAGGAGACCGTTAAGTAATTTACATTCACTGAAATTCATGCAACCGCTCAGATTTAGCAGCGCAGTAAGACTAATGTTTTACACACATGTATTTGTAGGGCAATTATTTTGACAGAATGATGTGGTCATTTAATGTAATTTAATTGGATGCAACACAGTCCATACATTAATCTGATAAAGATTAAAACTATAAAGGCCTGATATGCTTGTTTTCCTCAGACATTTTATCTAGTGATTTTCTAAAAGTGCCCATTTCTGCCATTGGACCTCATAGTTTTGAATTAACTTTACATTTTTAACAGATGGTAGTGGCAGTGCGTAATATGATGTAACATTTCTTTATCACATTTGATATAAGAGATTTGTTCTTGTTATGTTACTTCGATTGGTCTTTAAGACAGAGTACTTCAGAAATTCCTGGAAAATATTGTGTTTTTTCTCTCAAATATTGCATGTTGCATGCTGTTCACATACTGCAATTCACCCATTACTGACAAGACATTACCCCCTATTAAGAACTTCCTAAAGCAAATTGGCTGTGATACCCTCAACTTCACCTACAAATGGTAACCTTAGCCGTTCAAACCCAACTCTGCCAAGACAGGTCCACCGCCCCAGCAGACAAGCCACAATCAGAGATACTAAACACCTCCTCCACTGCACTCAATACACGCAGCCTGGATTTATACAATGACACAAAAAGCCACACAATATCATATAAAATTCCCCCATATAACCAGTGACCCAGAACTGGGCCGATCAAAGCGACCCTGTTTATGTCCCTTTGATTTTGATTTTTTTTACCAGCCTTGTCGTTTATCCCGTTGCAGCTTTTAGATAATGCTAATAGATCACAGGCCAACGGGACGGAGCAGGATAATGGAGCTTTCATTGCAGCCTGATTAACTTGGCTGTAGGGTTCCACCTCACCCCTTTCGGCATGATGGCCCTAATTAATAACGATTGCTCCCCAAAATGTGCAAATGGAACGATAAACGAAGGACCAACTAATTAACTGCAACCATTTCTACTAATCATTAGTTAACATCCCGTTTTGTCATCATTACACTGATGCGTGTGCAAGGGCAGATAAAACAGGTCAGCCCTTTTTCTGCCCCCCCATAAACCCAGACAGCCATATTTTCTTTCCCTATAAAAAGACTAACAGGTAATTAAAGTGAGGGCGGAAGTAAGGTTTGGAAAGTTCTATCACTTAAATATTCCACTGTAGGTCAGGCATCGCCATTTATCTGAAGAAATTGCTGAAATCATCCTGTCCAGCCGGGTGAGATTTTGTTTCACTCCTGTCAACAGCAGATAGGCTGAGAAATAAAACAAAAAATACACCAAAACTACTTTGAGAAAGGCTGTCAGCACTCAGCATCTTCTCTTGTGCAGAGTGTTCCAAGTCATTTATTTCTGTGACTTCTTGCCAGCGAGGAAATAAGCATCAGTGAAATGCTGCTGTTTTACTTCATGGCCATGTGATGCAGCCCTTTGAGAGGATGCTGAGATGCGCTGTTCATACTCAGGCCTTTGAATTTATGTGTTGTTTCCAGATGCTGAGGAATCGACAGGGCTCAATGATGAACAGGCAGCGTCAGCCCTGCTGCCAATCAAAAAGTTAATAGTCTGTCCATCGAGGAAGGGAAATGACCCCCTGGGCTTCAGCTGCACATCTCTCACACACACAGCAACTCAAATCCAACGGCTTTTGACTTTGTGTGCGTGCATATGGAAAGCCAGCATCCTCCTCATGTCTCTGTGAATCCTAATTTTCTTACTCCACCCATTTCTCCATCTGCTGCACCAACACATCATATCTTCTGGGAACTTTTGCTCCCGACTTCAGCACTTAACCAAAGTAGCAGGCAGAAAGACAGATCAGATGAAATTGTGCAATATGTGTGAGAAAGGTTACAGAGCATGATCACATGTTCTGTGGCTTTCCCCCTAGCCCCTAGCACTGTGTCTTTGCATTGTTTTTCTGTCTGCACGTCTCTGCACACCTTCATATGTGCATTTGTCAGGTGAAAGCTTAAGGCAGTCTTTGTCAACGTTAAATTGGAAAGTAATCCTGTTATGACCTCACTGAGGTTATATAGGGTACAGGGTGATTAAAACTACGTCTAAAATTTCCAAAGGAGCCATTATTTATTGGTGCATGAAAGACACGAAGGAGAAAGCTGCTCTCTTATTGCTAATAATCAAAAACGCTTTAGAGAACACTATGTATGGTAATGAAAAAACTGTCGATAACCCTTTCAAATGGCCTGATTTACTAAAACTTTTATGAAGACAGTAAATTTCATGTCTTATTTTCTTGATCCTTCCAAAGAGAGAACATGGGGAAATCAATAGCTCTCCAACCTGGCCCTGAATTTTGTCAACCTCTAATTATTATCTGGCTTGTGGCGATGATCAGATCAAGTAATTGCAACTACTGGGCTGCTGAGGCCAGAAAAAGGGCCAAAAGAGAATATTTATGTGTAAGTCAAATCCATAAAAAGACTCAACTTCAAACATAGTATGTTTACATGCACTTTGGTTATGCTGCGATTAAAACAATAAATCTTCTTTTAAAGTTAAATATACACCTTAAAGCGATTGAAATTTGCACACGGTATGTTTACTCCGAGTAACAGACATAGATTTTGTGATTGTAAATTGTTTTATTCAGGAATGTAAACATCTAGTATGACACCACTGCAAACATTTCCTCAACGGGAGGACTTGTCTCATATTGCGATTATGCAATCTGTCATGTATACATCATAAGAACAGCTGAATCCTATTGATTCTGTGCATGTATACAGCTGAATTGCATATTTGCCTTAATCTAAGAAAGGACAAATACTCTGAGTATTGAGTGCGTATAGACCTACTGACTGGATAAAAACCTTTATTGTATTGCATTTTACTATTACTGCTATTTTTAAAAATCACTAATGATGCAAATATTTCCATGCATTATTCAGTTACAATTATGTGCTTCTGTGTTCAGAGTGTGCATGTGTATGCATGTGTGCATATGTTTGCATCATGCTACAGTCTCGTCCAATGTGTCCATTGTTAATGGCTTCTGTGGTCAATGAATTTGATGTTGCTCATTCACAACCAAACAAAAACCCAGCCTTATCCTATATGATTGATATTTCACTGGCTGCATCATAAAGCTCAATAATCCTTCCCACTGGATGTGAAGTGACGGAATTCACTTGGAAAAGCATTTTTATGAATATTTATAAATCAAAGCTGTTGAACATATAATTGAAGCTGCAGACATGCGCTTATGTTGCTTT
Source organism: Lamprogrammus exutus (assembly GCA_900312555.1). Taxonomy (NCBI): domain Eukaryota; kingdom Metazoa; phylum Chordata; class Actinopteri; order Ophidiiformes; family Ophidiidae; genus Lamprogrammus; species Lamprogrammus exutus. The sequence continues at coordinate 6,358 of OMOW01112823.1, read as the reverse complement.
GTAATAATTAGGTAAGAAACCTTACTTCCTCTGTTTTGTGTTCTGTTACTATGAATCTAATGCACAGAGAGATTGTGTTTATGGTTATGTGGACAAAATCTTCGACTATAATACATCTCATCACAACAGGTGATGACATGCATTTCTATTTAGAAGTAGACAATGTTCATGCTGTAACTGTTAACGCTCTCATATTAAAGATTTAAAGATATCTATCTGATGCCATAGAAGTCTTGGTAAGAATATCACCTGTGAAAGCCACGCCCCTTTCAGAAGGCTGTCAACTGCTTTCTAAGGGACACATTGAAGTGCACCTGCAGTTTCGTGGTCATCCAATGTGTGTGGACCTCAATCTGGGTATATTATACAAAACTTTTGTAAAAAGGTTTTACGACAGCAACAGCAGGAAGGTGAAGTGCTCACAAGATGGCTGTGAGATTTGCAAGCGATACACCTTAATTTATTTCGATGAAATCTGTTTTTAAAGTTACTAATGTGTTTTTTGTTTGTTTTAATGCAATATCATAAAATTCCTTTTTTTTTTACATAGTGTGATGGATTCACTGTAAGCCTGGTTTTACCAATGTGGCTGGATGATGTGACTGTGGAAAAAGTACAATATGTACAGCACAGCCGTATGCAACATACGTTAATCAAAGTCTTCTTATTTCACAAATGTGGTAATGCTGATGGTCCAAAATGATGTGAAAATGCATAGTTTTCAGTGAAATAACTTGAAGTTATCTAACACCCCACTACTTTGCACCGCAACCCCCTCCCCACAGGATGACAGCACCTAAGACCTAGAAAAAGTGAGGGAAAACCCTGTTATGTGATTATAGGTGTTGCAAATGAAATGCTTTAGTGTGTATTAGTGGTTGTTTACATACTGTATAATGGCCACTGACTGCTGGTCACTGTTTGACCTCCCTATTGATCGCTCCATGACTAGCCATAACATTTTGCAGAATGAACTGACCTTGCAATAAGGCTTTATGGGGAAAAAACACCAAGGTAAATGTGGCTTATCACGAGATGGTGAGACATGTATGGGACATAAGTGAGTGTCTACAGTTTGATGATACTGATGGGCCTTGACATTGACACAAGCATCGAACAGAGGGGGTATTGGACGGCAGCAAATAATAGGGGAATTAGAAATTAATGATTCCACCACTATGTAAATGGCAATTAAAGGACGAGCAGTGCTTCAGGCTTTCTGGCCCAAACTGCTTCCATTTGTTTGGATAGGGACACACATACACACACACGTTTCCAATGCATAGTGAGGCTGTGACACACATCTATATGGGCATAAAAGAAAATAAATCCACAGCGCCCTGGACCAGATCAAATCAATCGGCCATAATGGCAGACCTGATCATTATGTGCTGCTTTTGTTTGTTTTAATGAAGAGTGAGTGTCTCTGCCATATTGAGTTGGATTAGGCAGTGGAAAACTGTTGCCTCCAGCTTCAAAGGCTAGATGAGAGCCTCCATGACAGGCTCTACAGTAAAACACAACGATGGCCTATTTAGAAATCAATGTCAAACTTTCATTAGTAAGGTCAACAATGTAGATATATTGTCTAATCGCTGTGGGTCAACAAGGCATGAGGCTTCCCTCGGGTTCCAGTGCGGCAGAAAAGATTTAAAAGCTATAGATCTTAAATTCAATCGTCTGTATGGACCGTTAAGTTTGTGGGAAATACAGGCACGTCTATCAAAATTGTGCAGCATCTGGCGATTTCGTTTCGAGCAGTTTTCAGGAAAAAAGACCTTAACTCAGAAGAAATCCAGTTTGCAGGCTCATTGACAAGCAGAGTACAAAGCCCCATGTCCTGTCTTCTGATGATGAATGTTCAGCTGCACAGACTGATGGAGGGTCTCACTCAAAGAGCTGGTCAGCGCTGACCTAAACTGTCATGGCCAGCACGATTCTACATCTGCTGCTTTGGGTAAAAAACGCTAATGAGAATGTTGGCCGAATAAACATAAGGATGAGTTGAGGAAATACTGACACTTCAAAGAGAAAACACATAAAATCATGGCAAAAAAAGACAAAGGTCAGGAATCATCAAACGTGTGCCTGAATGTCTGCTAATACCCAACTTGTTTGTGTGTTGTTGTTTGTTTCTCTTTTGCTCTCATTCATGTTTTAAACTAGGCACATCAGTGATCTTGGATTCACCCCATTACAGAACAAGAAATCCTCTTCTGATCATCCCTCATCATATCCGACCACCCAGGGCATTGAAATGACAGAGTGTTAATTAATCCATCATGCTGGTTAATTGAAATGATGTATGATAGTCATTTGTTTTCTTTGATCCTTGAGCTATTAGCGCTGTGTAACTGTACGACTAATTAGTATGGGAACACTTCTGAAATAATTGGGTGTAATTAATCTGTCAGTAGTGGGGGAAAAAAATTAGCGTGTCTGACAGTTATGACAAATAGCAGTGGTGATATAATTATGTAATGATCAGGAGCATATAGTCTAACAAACCCCCCACATCTCAGACGTGGTGTAATTCTCGCTTTGCTGGATTATTTGCTACTATTTCTGTCGCTCAAGCATTTTCTTTCACCTTTTGACTCACTCAGACGTGTTTTGTACAACTGGATGAAGCTCCATTTGTATTGGATGAGCAGTTGAAATGATGCTATCTGACTCGCTCCTTCTCTTTTTCAATGGTTTCTATGGCAACCATGTCAAGTGATTGAGGTCAGGGGTCAAACTGACCAATAGTGAGTAAATTACATTTCTCTGAATGATTCCCCCTGAGCTGCTATTGAAATCGAGCTTGAGCCCACTGATGGATACATCTTGTCATTCACAGTTTAAAAGGCAAGAGGGAAAAGTGCAAACATGACACCGGGGGGCTTGCCTTCCTCAAACAAAGAAGCTACTGGATGAATAAACAGACAAACACACCTTCACCATTGCTATGCTTTAAATTGTATGTTTAAATGGTTTGGCTACACGTTCAGCCACATGTTTTAATCTAAAATTCGCTAGAAAAAAATGTAATTAATGAAAGAACTCACAAAGTGTTGTTCAATTCACTCCAAAACAACACACCCACTGCCAGCTGTATATTAAGGACACAGAAAGAGGACTAAATAACAAAAACAGTAAGTTCCGTCTTCCACAAACACAAGGCCTGAAGGTCATTGGTTTGTCTGAACCAAAGCTCACTCAATCCCTCAGCCAGAGTTCAAGTGCTGATGCTCACCATCACCCTCCTCTCCTCCCCCACTCCTCTGAGACCAGGCCAGTGCCGGTGTGTCAGATGAACAACAGAGGAAAGAAGGAGATAAAAACACAAACGATTGTGATTTATTGCTTATTGTGTACCAGAGAGTGGAGAGGAGGTGGAAGAACAGATAGAAAAAAATCCATTGCAAATTGAATTGTCTTTGTTCGAACCCAGCCTGCCTCAAAAATACAAATTCTATGATAGAGGCCATAAATGACAATGGCACAATAATCTACAGCGACCTGTCCGAGAGGCTGATAAGCCATTACTAAGGGGGCTGATCGATACTAACTATTCATTTCTGAAATTATCTCCACATTGATCCAGAGGACAAGTGCCAGCAAGGCAGGGGCACACTAGCCTTAATACAATAATTATATAAAGGGTTACAAGCTCATCCTCCCAACCAATAAAGCCTGTCAGCAGGACCGGGCACGGCGAAACCCCATAATCCATCAGCACATTGGCCCCTGACCTCTGGGCTTGCAGGCTTTCTGTGAGCCTCTATAAAAGTTGCTTACGAAAGGACACAATTGCTGGATATACTTCAATGGGCAGAGGTGGGAAATCAGATCTGCAGCGCTGATGTAATGATGTGGTGTCAATTGACCTGTTATTTTGGCCTGGTTCTTCCACAGAATTCAGCTTGTAACGTGGGCGAGAGAAAAGGTCACTATAAGGTGCTATAGGGGGTCCCTCACCCAGAGGCCCTACACTACTCCCAACAATTGGTTGTTAGTTCAGCTTCCGCTCTTCTACTTGTAGAGTGCGAACATGGTACAAAATGAAATCATGCTACAGTTTTGGGCACAGGCAGCATGGTGGCTCAGTGGTTAGCTGCTCAGTTTCAAATGTGGGCTCTGATTCTTTCTGTGTGGAGTTTGCATGACATTCCTGTGTTTACATGGGTTTCCTCTCAGTCCAAACACATGCCACTCTGTGTTAGCGTTTTGATTCACCGTTTAATTTTAAAGATTGAATTAAACAAATGAATACCCAATGTTGAATGAGGGAGAAAACAAAACAAAACGATGACAGGGCCAAAGGTTTCTCTTGTCTTGGAATGTTTCATTTTAAACCCAAAAGATAATGCAGTTGTGTGTTGACACTGCAAATGGGAGCTAAAATTGAACGCAACATCAATACAGGAGCTTGTAGGAAGACGACACACAGATTTGAGTGATGCGTTGGACACTTTTAACTGTCCAAGTATCACAACGTTAGCTACCTAGCAGCCAATTAATACCTTCTTTTGACAATTTCATTTAACAACGAGCATACAAGAAATCAAGATATCAAAAGCGATACCTAGGCTAATAACTTAGTCTACAAAGCGTCTCACACGTGAAAGCCTCAAGTGAGGTAAAGTAGTTTGCAGAGGTTAGCTTAGCCTAGCTGGCAAAGTGGCGTGGCTGGCCTGCTAATGCTAAGATGGCCTTGTGGCACCTGACCCTGGATACTCGGTGCTGAGCTCATTTCTGACTTTAATCCTCATGGCAACAGAACACAACCGGCCAGTATGTTACTTGATTACCATTATGAACTATAGCGACAGCTAGAGAAATTATGGTGAGACAAAGGAAAAGAGCTGCCGACACTGCAGAACAAGTGTATAAAACGTATGAGCAAGGGCTAAAGGGGGGGTGATGAGTTAAGAGTCTGTTTACACTTGGTTATTTCATGCGTCTTCAGTGTCTCGATTATATCTGGACACGCTACAAAAAATGGACTTCTACATGCCACATGTTCATTAGCCAGATGTAATACACACCCTGTTTACACTTGGTGCCTGTCGCCTTCACAACAAACCCAGGGAAATGGAGACAATACACTTGTGGCGAGCCAGGGAAATAAACAAACAAATGGCCGAGAATGACACGGTGCCAGAGGGGAGAAAAACATGGAGTTGGCTTACAGTATGCATACATTACACGGCTTGATGAGCTTCAGAATCCCGCAGAACCGCTGCTGTTTCTGCTAGGGAATCTCTCTGATCTACAGCGCCACCAGCGTGTCCTCCAAGATAAAGGAGGATTCTTTGTCAAAGAAGCCTTGCACCACGGTGAAGACGTAGTGGCTGTCGTCCCGGGTCCACGGCCTGGCTGTAGCCACAGAACCGCAGCAGGGACGAGGACACCAGGAGAGTCATTTCAGGCAGAAAAAAAGAAGCGAGACATTCTCCAATGATTTGACAGTATAGCAGGTTATGACAAAGTTGACGAGTAAAAATAGAAGGAACTGGAACTACTTGTATATCTCGGCAGGCATCGTCGGTATGACACACTGCAGGGGCCCAAATGGCAGTGAGATGGTGCAGAGATTCAGCCAGTTTGTGAGTTCAGGTTTTTCACTCAATGTTTAGGAAAGAGTTTGTATTTCACTCTCCCACTTGTTCTCTAACTTGTTGTTGTTCGAGCAGATAAGCAGAGTGTATCTACAAGGTCTCCCTTAGTGGTGATGGGACACTTTTAATAAAGGGATATTTCTATATTTCAAAAAGATCTGGCCTACTAGATCTTTAAGACTGCCTGGAGTAATCTGTGGAGTTATTAAAATGAAATGAATATTTGAACCACCTGCCATGACTGAGCCCAACAATTCTTAAGATGAATCACTGACATAGAAAATAATAAGAGCCACGCCATCTGTCTGTATCTCAAAGCATTTATGCAGGATTAGGCACATATATACAATTTATAAAAGTTAAAAAATAAAAAAAATCCCTAAACCAGGATACTACTTGATCTTATTTTCCTCATATGTACCTACATATGTACACGTACAATTTTGATTACTGAAAATAAACAAACCTTTGCCTTTACTTGCAGTCACACTTTGCAGGTAACCATACCAACATGGATATGCCATTGAAGAAGAGTGAGTACAACTCTGAACCCTTTTCAACTTGGAGCCAGGATATGGAACCTATGTCCCGGGTTATCTTAATAGACTAATTGATCGGCTATTGAAGATGCACGTTCCTCTGAGCATCACCGAGACAGCCCGGCTCCAATCAGACAGGCATGTGTTATCAAACTGGGAAGTCAATTAAGTGAGAGAGGAAGACAGGAAAGCAAGGAGAAAGAGAGAGAGAGA